>JAJIYU010019785.1:0-10647 GCA_030144865.1 Tinospora cordifolia | reverse complement strand
TCTTCTTCTTCTTCTTCTTACAGTTTGCTTGTAGTTGTAGTTAGAGGCCCGTTATATATCAATATACGTGATGAGCCTGCAAAGAGCCGTTCTTCTTCTTCTTCTTCTATGTTGCTATGCAGGTTTTCTTGTTCAGGTTTCTTTGGGTTCCAAGATCAGAAGGTTTAAATGGGAAGTTGGGTACAAGTTCTGGTCACCAGACTGTGTAGAAGGGGTTGTGATGGCCATTAATGGCCAGTTTCCAGGACCCACCATTAGAGTAAAAGCAGGAGATACTGTTGTTGTTTATCTTACTAACCATCTTCACACTGAAGGAGTAGTCATTCACTGGCATGGAATCAGACAGGCAAGCTCTACTAAAAGAACCATATACATTATACACACACACACTTAAAATATATAAGATCTTTAATTTTACTGTTTTTTAGAACAATCTAATACTTGTACTTGGAATAAGAAGAAGAAAGAGGGTTTAACAGTGATGGGTGTTTGTGTGAACAGTTGGGAACTCCATGGTCAGACGGGACTGCATCTATATCACAGTGTGCTATAAACCCTGGAGAGACCTTTGTGTATAGGTTCACAGTAGATAAGGTAAACAATGTGACTTGTGTTTTTGAATCGTTCTTTTCTTATTTCTCTTAGGAGTTGTTGAACCACCATTTTCTTGCTGTTGCATTACTACGACTAGATTCCTTAAACAGTATATATAATATTCTAATTATACATTATAGATAATTTATGGTGCCTGCAGTCTGCAGGCACTCTTTATTTTTTGGACTACCTTGTATGGTAAAAATGACCAAAACTTTCTCTACTATTACTTCTTCTATTTGATTCTAAAGGGTCTTCCTAAAACCTTTGTTTCAACCTTTGTTTCCTTGTGTTAAAATTAAATAATTATATGTATGTATGTATGTATACATGTATATATGTATGAGAACACATGCATTGGGTCATGTTTATATTCCTACCCGGGCAATTTAAATATTAAGATGATCTATATCAAAATATAATATAATAAAGAGTAAAAAACCTCTATTTAATTTTCTTATACAGTATTCATCTCATCTTAACCTAGCTTTACCTAGATAGGTTATAAAAAATAATTTTTTTTTAATTGGTCAAAGGTGATTACATCACACAATTGGAAAAAGTGTCTATAATTGAGTCTTCTCTTTGCTAATTTTAAGAAAAAAAAATGTCATGGATATTAATTAAATAAGCACATCATTTACTACAAATTTAATATGTCAAAGCTTTGTGTTAAATTTTTAGTTTTTTTTTTAAATGCGTTTTATTAAGTAATTACTCTTAATATCTAAACGTGTGTTAGTGATTTGTATTAATTAGTACATCATTTTTAATCTATCTAGGATTGCTATTTAAAAAAAGAAAAAAAATTAAAACTAGGGTTCTAAGATTTGTTATAATACAGCCGGGAACATACTTCTATCATGGGCACTATGGCATGCAAAGATCAGCAGGACTGTATGGATCTCTAATAGTCGATGTTGAAGAAGGAAAATCAGAGCCTTTCCATTACAATGGAGAATTCAACTTGCTCCTAAGTGATTGGTGGCATAAGAGTGTTCATGATCAGGAAGTAGGTCTTTCTTCTAATCCCTTCCGTTGGATTGGTGAACCACAGGTACTCTATTTAACACCCGACCCTACTGGATTACTCACTCTAGTTGATAATTTCACATTTCTTTTTTCTTTTCCCAAGAAATTATATTAATTTCCTACTACCACTAGTGCCAATTTTGATGTGACCATGTGCATCATATTCATATTTGCTTTAGCTTAAAGACACACTTTGCCTTACATTATATTTTAAAATTTTCCCCAATTTAAAACTGACAAAATCAGAAAATTCCCTATTTTTTCTTTCTTTTTTCTTTAACATTTTTTGCCATTTTATTTTATTTTATCTATTTTTTTAATTTTTATTTCACTTCTTTTGTTGCAGTCTCTTCTGATTAATGGGAGAGGCCAATACAATTGCTCCTTAGCCGCGCATTTTAGCAACAATAGCTTGGCTTCTTGCAATATAAAGCCTGATGCGCAGTGCGCACCATTTGTTCTCAAGGTGCTTCCAAACAAGACATATAGAGTCAGGATTGCGAGCACCACCGCACTTGCTTCTATCAATTTCGCAATCGGGGTAAGAATACTAAAAATCTTAATCTTTTTTTTGATAATATTTATTTGAATATATGAGTTTTTTTAATATAAATATATATATATATTAAATGATCAAGTGTTTAAGTATTTGTTTTTAAATAATTTAATAATAGTTAAAGGTGCATTAACCATTACTATATATCAAAATATAGAATAAAATATATCAATTAAATACGAGATGTCCCAGAACATAATGATAAAGGTATTTTCTCATGATGTTATTTGGTGAAAGAACAGCTTGCCTTCATATTACATGGGTCTAAAAGTCCAACCTTACGATATCAGGCACTTAGAGCTTTTGGGTATTTGAGATATTTGAGATGACATAGGTGGAACTTTTTTGTTTTTTCTGTCTCGTTGCCATTGTTCTTGTAGCGTGTAAAGAAAAAGTATGTTATTTAATAGGCTGAAGGATTTGAAGAATGTAGTATTAGTGAGGAGATTGTCATCATGAGGGAGAAAAAAAGTGGGAACGCAACAATTTACCCTTGTCACCTTATCATTCTGAATTCACTTTTGAATTCTCACCTTATCGTTCCCAACTTTTTGAGACAAAGAGTCCCCTCCTTTGCATTTCAGTTGTTGGCATCAGCTAGCTGATGAAAATGGAGAGTGCCAAAGGAGACTTCACACTCAAACTCAACTCCCCTAACATAAAAAAGTGTGAAGATGACATGTGAATTTATTTTTCGAAAATTCGTTACATTTTTCTGTCTAGAATTTATGTTTACTTCTCAAAAAATGAAATAAAATAAAAAATTGCTAACTTAGAAAAAAAAAAAAAGATTCATAAATAAAAAGCTAAATTCGTCACAATCTTCTTTCCTGCTTTCAAAGTTAGTAATTACTATCGAAATTATAACTTTCATTGTGATCTCTTCTTTAGGGTCACAAGATGGTGTTGGTGGAAGCCGACGGGAACTACTTGCAACCAGTTGAAGTAGACAACCTTGACATATATTCCGGCGAGAGCTACTCTGTGATCTTCACTACAAATCAAGACCCATCAATGAACTACTGGATCTCAACAAGTGTTAGAGGAAGGAAACCTCAAACCCTCCCAGGCCTAACAATCCTAAATTATCAACCTAATCCTCCTAGCAAGCTTCCTTCTTTGCCACCTCCCACATCTCCTGCATGGAATGATTTTGCCTATAGCAAGTCCTTCTCTAAGAAAGTCCTTGCCTTGCTAGGCTCTCCACCTCCCCCAAAGCACTTCGACCGTCGGATCCATCTCCTCAACACCCAAAACCGGATCGACGGTTTCACCAAATGGGCCATCAATAACATCTCTCTAGTATTACCACCCACTCCTTATCTGGGTTCCATTAAATTTGGCTTGAAAGGAGCGTTTGGTAAGCAAAGTCCTCCAGAGAATTTTTCTGCCAACTATGATATAATGAAGCCACCAGCTAATCCAAGTTCAGTCTATGGAAATGGAGTTTACATGCTAGGTTTCAATACTACAGTGGATGTAATTCTGCAGAATGCAAATGCTCTAGCAGACAATGTAAGTGAGATACATCCATGGCATTTACATGGGCATGACTTCTGGGTGTTGGGATATGGAGAAGGGAAATTTAATGAAGAGAAGGACGAGAAGAATCTCAACTTGAAGAACCCGCCTTTGAGAAACACAGCAGTGATTTTTCCATATGGGTGGACAGCGTTAAGGTTCATTGCCGATAATCCCGGAGCTTGGGCTTTTCATTGTCATATTGAACCTCATTTACATATGGGTATGGGAGTGGTTTTTGCTGAAGGCATTGATCGTGTCAAGAATATACCTAAGGCCGCTTTGCAGTGTGGATTGACAGGGACAAAGCTAATGAACAACCACAGAACATAATGAAACTGAAGTTTTCTTCTTAAATTACTACTTTACTAGTAAATTTTTCGTAGCGAGTTTTCTCATGTTTCACAATTTTGATCTCTTTCATACAAACTAAATTGCCCATGTTACAGAATGGGCCTACGTGATTTGGAGTTTCTACACTGCTTTGGGAATGTCAAGTGTGTATTCTATATACAAGAACTCAGACATGTAAGATTGGGCATTGCAATTTTTTGTATGCTTGATATTGTGTGTTCAAGGTACAACTTTAAGCATTGTACACCCAAGATTTAATTTATCTACAAGTACTTTATGATAGCATTTAATCTACTAAACTACAACTTCATTGTGAATTATTGTCAGAAAACAGTGTACAGTAACTAAGTCTCATGGGAGCTGGAAGTAATTGCTCCATTGTTCGTGGAACAAAGCTTGGTGGAATATGGAAATCTGAATTATATTCTGATTCTTCGAACTCTAGAAACTGCAGTGTTCTTTTGTAATCCTTAACGGCAAACCTTGGATGGCCCCTAGCAATAGAGACCTGTGATTCAACCAAATGAGAAACTGATATGAAACTACCTTTGATTCAATAAAATGAGAAACCAATATAAAGCTAAGGGGAGTAAGCAAAAAAGGAAGAGCAATAAGAAATATAGAGCTTACACAATGACTCTTTTCCAGCTCGAAAAGCCAGAATCTCCATTCTTTTGATTCCTTGCCATCAATATGGCAATATATATCAGTCCAATTAGTATGATGAAACTCCAATCTGTCCAAGTTAAACCCAAGTCCAGCCCCCATCGCCTTAACAAATGCCTCCTTCAGACACCAATATCTACAAAATTTTAAAAATATGTCCAGTTTTCACTAAAATTAATTTTATTAGAATTTGAAAAACTCTTTGTATAAATGTTATATCTAGAAATTCAATTCTTTACCTGTAAAATTCCTTCAAAATTTCCTCACTAGTCCCAGCATTGATGATATTTCCCAACTCAAAACTTGTAAGGTAAGATGAGAAGTTTCCTACAAATTCAAGAGCTGTTTCTATTTCAGGATTGACATATGAGACAATGTCTACTCCCACGAGATACATGAGCTCGGATGCTATTGCTACATAGTCTCCATGATGTGATACATTGAAGTTGAAATTTGGTAACTGGAAGTTAGTAGCATCAATTTCCTGCCAAAAGGCACACATGTACATAATCTTATACTTGAATAACACCTCTGAGACAATATCATATCACAGTAACCAAGTGTTTTACTAGCTAGATGGAATTGGCTAGATGAACTATTTCATCCTCTTCGATTTATCTTGAACTTAGTTGACATTTAACTGACAGAAATAGTTATATCTTTCTTAATTATTTTCTCACATTTTATTTAAGGTCTGCGCCCACCTTTATCAATTCAGTAGATTGTTAAAAGTCACTTTTAATATATATGCCCAAGCTATTTTATTTTCAATTTGTGGTACACTTAAAAACTTCTTTTCACAAGAAAATTTTCAAATAATAAAATTTTATGTGAGAGGTATCCAACCCCCCCCAAAAAAAAAAGCAGAAAGACATGTTTTCACTGTGGTTTTGATAATTTCTCTCTTCCGAAGAATTCTTTTTTTTTTTTTGTTTAATTTTAAGAAAAGCAAATCAATACAAGAAAGAAGCGTTAAAGGTTGAAATATGACCATACCAGAAATGGTTTGCCTTCAATTGTGCGTTTTATAACTATCTCCGTGAATGGAATTCCCAGCACCTCATGCACTAAAGCATATTGAAGCAACCTACTAACCAGAGCCCGTTTTCTGTCCTCAAGCTTTATGAACCTAGGATTGTTAGTCATGAGACACAAAATGGTCCAACATAAACAACTTTGAATTCTTCAATTTCGATCCAAACCAGCGAAGTGGGTGTTCTGTGTCGAAATTCGAAGTGGGCAACAAGGCAGAAACGTTGGTAGTATGTAATTTCCACAAATATTGAGAAAGCTAACCTGGTGATGGCGGATTGCTCATGTGAAGGTACAACAGAGAGATAGAAGAAGAAATCATCTTCTGAAGGATTCCATTGAGATATGTTCACTAACCATCTACGAACACCCTTCTCCATCTCTTCGTAGATTGAAGCAGCTCCGCTCATCATATCAGAAGGGTTGAAGCAGACGACCCAGAAGAAATCAAACAAGAGAGAAATTAAGAAGTTTTTCTCTAAATAGAACCATACCCAGATTACAGAATCCTGCTCCGGGAAGAGGGCAGCAACCAGGTTCGATTCTCCCAAGGCCACCTATCCCGGTCGGCTCTGCAAGTATCGTTGAATTGGTTCGCCAAGGTTTTTCTTTTCCAACGTCAAGGCAATTATCTAATAATGTGCTAAAACGTAACTTCGAGTCTTCTACCACGAGTAACTAATAGTTGAAGTATCTAGACTAAATAAGCTCAGAAGTAATGGTATCGATTCCAAATAAACCATAGACACAAGTTTTACTTTTACAATAGTTACTGTATAAAACTATAAAAAAAACCTATCTTTTTAATTAATTAAATATATTAAAATAACCATTATTCTTTATACAACTAACTTTTATAATTATTAAAAATAAATAATAAGTATCTCGAAATAGATATCCTCCAACTTGTTAAGAATAATAAAGCTATAAGATCATATAAAATTTCTCATTTAATGAACATTCAATGAATATTATTAGAAGTTATGTTGAGTGGACAAAATTTAATGTCTTTTTTCTTACTAGTGCCTTACTTTGTGCTGTTGGCTTACTTTGTGGACTTGTGGGGAAGAAAGTAGAGACTAGAGGTTGTGCATGAGAAGATGCTGCTGAGATTTGCACTCGGAAGAGCAATGGAGAAATTTGCAAAAATAACAAGCAAATGCTGCAAAAACTTATCTCTGAGAAAATCGAAGAATTTGAACACAAAATCAAAATCGCTGTTTCAGCTTCGATCATTCAACACAATCCCAACAAAGGAAACGGTGGATTGCGTAGTGATAGGGGCTGGAGTGGTGGGAATTGCAATTGCAAGAGAGCTAGCTTTGAAGGGCAGAGAAGTTGTGGTGATCGAATCAGCTTCAACATTCGGCACTGGCACTAGTTCTCGTAACAGTGAAGTCATCCATGCCGGGATTTACTACCCCCCCAAATCTCTCAAGGTACCCTAAATCTGATTTTTTTCTTCTTTTTTAAAAAAGGGTTTTCTGTTATGAATCTTGTTTTAATTTTAGCTGTTTATAATCCAAGAACATGTTTTTGATGCTTCAAGTAGCGATTACTGGAGTGAATTCATCAAGATTTCCATGAATGTAATGTATTAATAAACTAAATGCAAACCATGCCTGTCATTTTGATGATTGAAAATTTGAAATAGCCTTCAACTTTCTTGTAAATCTGTTTGGTCTTAGAAACATAGAGTGGATGGATTGCCAAAAAATGTGGAAACCATCATGTTTTTTTAGGGGGTATGGAGAAAGTTGTTGCGACAGTAAATAATTATGAATGCATTAATCTGAAAATAGAAATTAGACCTCATCCAACAATAAATTCACCAATTAGCAATTGGGAATTTAGTTGCATATCATGTCCCTGAATGAATTTTGATCTAAATATCAGTTTTCTTAGAGTTAGCTGTCTATAATCACATAATGTGTTTCTGATACTTCAAGTACTCAATTCACCAAATGAGCTCAATTTAGTAGAATTTGAGGTTGTTTCTTATGGCAATTGTTCTTTTAGTTGCAGATGACGTTCCTGACCAGAACTTCATCTAAGCTCAGTTCCTTTTCTCTCTTAGGCTACCTTTTGTGTAAAGGGAAGGAAAATGTTGTATAGGTATTGCACCGACCATGGAATTCCTCATAAACAAATTGGTAAACTTATAGTTGCCACAAGGGATTCAGATGTTGACAAGTTGAATGTTCTTCTCAATCGAGGGATAGAAAATGGAGTTGAAGGTCTGAAGATGATTGAAGGATTTGAAGCTATGCGAATGGAGCCAGAATTACAATGTTCTAAAGCTTTGCTATCACCTGTAACTGGCATAGTTGATGCCCATTCTCTCATGCTATCATTAGTGGTATGTTAAACCATCATGTACCTGCCCATTGGATCAAAGTTTCAATTCATTCTTCCATGATTAAGAAATTGAATTGAATTGAATTTATTTTATTTTTTTGGCTCAGTCCACTTGTTTAAAATCTTGAAACGGATTGCATTTTTTCTATTCTTTCAACCTTTTACTTCGGAAGTATTCTTGCAGATTACATTTTTTGAGTTATAACAGTATGTTCACAGGTTCTCACATGAATGTGGATCCAGGGAGAAGCGGGGAGTCATAGAACAACTTTTTCTTACAACACGACTGTAATTGGTGGTCAACTTGAAGGAAATCATCTTCACATCCATGTTTCTGAATCCAAGAATCTAGAGAATTGCATAGGGAAGTGTCATTTACAGCCAGAGCTTGTACTTGCTCCGAAGCTCGTCGTGAACTGCACAGGTTTAAGTGCTCCCGCTCTTGCAAAACGATTCAGTGGCATGCATGGGGAAGTTGTTCCTTCAACATATTTTGCTCGAGGCTGCTACTTCACCTTGTCAAATACTAAGGAATCTCCTTTCAATCACCTGATCTATCCTCTCCCCGAGGATGGTGGTATCGGGGTGCATGTGACTCTGGATTTGGATGGTCATGTCAAGTTTGGCCCTGATGTTGAATGGATTGGTTGTGTTGATGACATATCAAGCTTCTTAAACAAGTTTGCTTTCTCTTTCTCTGCAATTCTTTTCTTAGTAGATACTCTAGCATATTCGCTTTATATGTCCTAACAATTGATGATCTCTTGTTGGTCAATTAAATAAATTTGAAAATATACAAGTTATTTATTTAGATTGTTGCTGTCAGAAATAAAAATAAAAATGAAAACGTAGGTTTTGAAGGAAAGCAAAAATGAACGCTGAATGATTGTTCTTTTTAGTGTAAAAAAGAAATTGATGAGTTAGCTTATACATGACTCAATGCATTACATGTTAAATGTTTGTTGATGATAATCTACTGATTAATAGAACTGGGGAAGGACCCAAAAGGTTTAAGATTTATAAACTTTAGCATTTCAACATTCATCCAGATGAAATCTTCTAATTCCAGAAACTGTTTTTCTATTCCTGTTCTAGGTTTGATTATTCTGTTTCTGCGGATCGGGCCAAGAAATTTTATCATGAAATAAGAAGGTACTATCCTAATATGAAAGATGGGTGTTTAGAGCCAGGATATGCTGGAATTCGACCAAAGCTTTGCGGTCCTGGACAATCTCCTATGGATTTTGTCATACAGGTATGATTTTAAATTATCAATAATGCTTACTCTATTAGGAGAAATTAGTCTGTAAGTCTCACAAAACACCAAAAACCAAAGAAAACGGTTTTTTGATTATAGCTGGGTAAACAGTGTAACAAATCAAGTTGGGTCTGATTTTAATTTAGTTGCTTATCCAACAATTAGACCCAAGTATGGATCCAGCCAGTTCATTATAAATTCTCATGAAATTCTAAAGCAATTAAAAAATCTCTACCAGAAAGAAGAAAATATTCTGCAGTAGCTTGGCAATGTGTGAAAAGGCAAAACCTATTTTTAATGGCATTTTTGAGCAGGGGGAGGAAATTCATGGAGTACCGGGCCTCGTGAACTTGTTTGGAATAGAATCACCAGGTCTGACTTCAAGCTTGGCCCTAGCAGAACATGTTGCTGCCAAATTCTCTTGATTTCTTCTTCTTGTTGTAAAATGATCATATGCCGCAACTGCAGATTCTTAATCATGGTTTAACAATATGCATTGAATGTTGATTTCCTTGGTCTGTGCGGAGGAAAGTTGTTGGTTTCATGTATATATAAGGGTCAGTTTATGGAGCAAATAAGTCTTGTACAATCTTTATTTTGAAAAAGCCGTGTGCCTGTAAAACTGAAAAGAGCGTTGATATATACACAGCTGGAACCAATTATAGTTTATGGAGGAATATGATAAACAAGGACTGTTTTATGGGTAACGTTTCAATGATGAGAAAGATGAACCAAAATTTATTAAAAGTAAAGTTACATGATCCAACAAGACGAGAGCCTTTTATGCTAGTTGCTTTGAATTGAGAAATGAGCCTTTCACTTCAGAATCTAGTATTGACTGATGATATTATGTTTTGATCCTTGACACCTGCATTGCAGTTCTGAGCCATTCACATGCACAATCATATTAGCCGTCTCTAATGGTCCCATTAAAAGATACTATTGATAATGTAAGTCAGTCAGTAAGCTAATACTCTGGTATCTCACTCATTTGATAAGGGCTCATGTAACCAAGATATGAGCTTCTTGACATAAAAAGATGGCCAAATGACTGACAAAAAAAAAAACCATTCAATTGCCAAGAGCATAGTCACATTCCATAATGTCAAAAACTAAAGCCCAAAAGACGAACTTCCTTGATGCCACTGGGTCTGGGACATCCAGCTATCCAGAAACATTCTTTTGCAATGGTGTGCAGTTTCACCTCTTCCGCTCTGCTTTCCATTTATATACTGGTCTGCTGGTTGGACAGACGATCTCATCTTCACGGAGTTTA
>JAJIYU010019784.1:0-10654 GCA_030144865.1 Tinospora cordifolia | reverse complement strand
TTCCATTATTTTCCCAAATTAAGCAGACCACAACTTTTAGTGATTATAACAAAAGATAACTACACATTAAGATAGCTACCTCCAAGTAATTCTCTAATCATCTAAGTTCAAATTCTAAATCTTAAAACTCACTAACTCTCAATGACAATCAAATTCCCTTCATGATATGGCCACTCTCACTTGGTTCCTTTTCCGACCAATCAGAAGCTAGAAAGTTTTCGTCCATAATTCCACTATGCTACTCTAAGTCATTTCTAGGATTTTCCTAACTTTCGCCATTACTCTAAGGTTCCCTAGGTTAATACCAATTGTTATTCTTTAAATTGGAAAATCTTGGGCTCTGATACCAACATTTTCAGGGCCCCTTCCCTAGGGAGAAGGACGAACAGACCGACACAATTTCTAACAAACCCATTCCCAAATTGAGTTTGCCCAAAACATTGTTAAGCCTCTTCACAACACCATATATAACACTATCAAAGTAATCATAATAAATGTGGAAGCAACTAGAACAAATAAGTATGGTAAAAAAATTTTTATACAAAAGTTAATTATATATACATTGTCCTAAATGTAGCAGTAGTGGAATGTCTGAGTCAAAATATCTACAATATTTTCCTCACTCCCTATACATTATACTAACTCTCAAAATAGTAAACCACGTGAGGAAACCTATTGAAGTAAACAAGGTGTGCTTCACGCAATGACCACCTTCTTCCCCTTATCTCGAGAAGAAGAACCTGAAATGTTAGAGTAGTGAGCCAATTTTGTTCACAGCGGCTCAGTGAGTAATGTAATCTAATCTATAACTTAGAAAAAATATTCTAAAAAAGCAATGTCATGTATGAATACATAATAACAATAATGCGAATGAGTGCAACAGTTAATGAATGCTAAACCCACAATGCAGTTGTGCACCTTCTATTTTGAAAATAGTTTTAATGCTAAAAACACATAAATCCACTCGAGCGGGAGAAATCTAACGGTTAGGCGTATAGGTGACGACCCTAATCTGGGTCACAGAACCCCCCTCATGGCACTCTGTGCTAGGTGATCACTAAAAAATCTAGGGGAGCCTCAATTGATAGACCTGGCCCCACTGCATCCTCGAATGCGACAACCACTCGTCCTCAATGCTCTATCACATTCAATACCCTAACTTGTACCCAGATCTCGATATTTGGTTTACATTTTCATTTAAATCACATTTAAAGATTGCAAATGCATTTCAATATGTAAGAACATTTCATTTATGATAGAATAACAAGTTAAGTGATAAATTAGATAACACTACTCACAAGGATGCTCAGCTCTCGGTGCTCCTCTAGTGACCAGTCGCGTCCTGCTGATGTTTGATCCTGGGTGATCAACTTAGGTTCTTAATATCTACATAAAACTTAGCTCAAATTCTAACTTTATAGTCTTTGGCCAATCAAAGGATTGACTTGGTCAACTATAGTCAATTCTATCTAAACCTAACCCTCGCCGACCTGTCAAATCGACAATGTCAACGTGATTAACAAGGTCAATTAAGCCTTTAATATTAACTCAAAATATTAGAAATATATATTTTTGGCATGTGTCCCACCTTTGGTACATAACAACCAGCCACTTTTATAAATTTGACGGTTCAATACATAAATATTATTTCTAATGTTATATATTTTTCTAATAAGTATTTCATAATATTTTATAATATTATATAACATTTTTTCTCTTATTGATCATTATTTTTACCTTATATACATTTTTTTTCTATATTTATGAATTGATCCTCAAATTGTATAAACGTGAATTTAATATATCCATTAATCTCCAAAAATCCTAACTTCAGTGTTATTGAGTTCAAAGTTTTATTCTGGACATTTCAGTACCCATCGACTAAAATTCTAGTATTAATAGGTATACCCCTATGTGTCGACTTCCAACTACCATATAATTTTTTTGGGTCAACGAGGGTACAAATAATATACATATTTGTATTCTATTCGTAAATTTGAACACAATGATATATATATATATATATATTATATAATTTCATTCATAGGAAAAATATGCCCTAATTTTGGGTTGCACAATAAATTAATGCATTTATTAAAACTATACTATAAAACTGAAATTTATAATATCTATAATAATTAAGAATTAAAAAGGAGATAAAAATAATTTATCCAAAATATCGAATTTTCAAAAGTGCGTGACTCGTCTTTTTTCTTTTTTTTTCCTTTTTCTTCTCTTTTTCTTCTTTTTCTTTTCTTTTCTTTTCTTTCTTTTGTTCCTTTTTCCTCTCTTCTTTATTTTTTTTTTTTTTGAATGGGTTTTGCTTTCCCAGATGGTGTGAGCATTATTTCCATTATCTTTCCAAGTCATTAGATAAGGATTTAATTTAACTAATTTTTTTTATTTTCTTAATTATCCATCCAAATCATCGTTTATCTCTTATCCAATACACCTCATCATTCTCATCCAATAAATCATAATGATTTTGATTTTATTTTATTTTATTTTTCTTCCAACAAATCACTCTTATTCAATATTTCTACTTGATTAATTAATTAATGTATTATTATCATTTTTCATTTCCAACTAAGCATACATACATACATACATACATACATATATATATATATATATTGTATCATCATCATATATATACTTTTCTATTTAATTTAAATATACCCCTCTCTATGTATATTCATACATTACTATATGTATACATATATATACTTGAATTAAATGATTAGATTCATCATTTTTATTTTAATACCCACATTAATTAATTTTATTTTTAAAAATTACATATTACCATTTAATTTATACATTAAATTATACAATACCCGTAAAATCATGTATTTTTATTTGTAATCCATTAATTAATACATCAAAATACATATTGAGCCCATTGACTCAATTTCTTGAAAATACGGGTCGTTACATGCACGTTGTTATGTCATATATCTTACAACGAAAACTGAACGTTGTCATATGTGTCAATTTTTTTAATCATAAAAATATTTTATTACAATATTTATTACATATATTTATCTGTATCTGTAAATTCATAATATAAAATAAACATTATTAAACATTTGTTCTATAATTTTAAATGTCTCATTTCGTATCACTTAAGAATAATAAATTTCATAGTGTCAAACATATATATAATCCATAAAAAAGTGTAATTATTATTTATAATAGTCTTATGTACTTCTTTGGCCAAGCAATTGTACTTCCAAAAAAATCACTCAAGTAATAAATTTTTGATGTTGGTCTATATAAATTAGCATCTTCATTCACTACCTTTACAATCCAAACTCTCCAACAATTAAAGCCTAGTGGGAGGCCATAAACTTTAGCCTTAAGATCTGTAGAAGAAATCTTTCCTACTACTACAATTTATTCGTCTCTTTCATTTTTGGGATGCCAATTCAATAATTTGCATCTAGCATTCTCAGCAGGCAATTTTTCTTAAGTGGGCTTGCTACCCTGTTGTGACTACATAATACATAAACAAATTAAAGATAATATAAACATTATAAGAATAAAAGTTTATAATTAAAGTTGAGTTCAAACTATAGTTTACTTGTGGTGTTTGAGTTTTCGAATGTATCATGTTTATGTATCTTTCATTTGGGCTTTAAAGCTGTTAATCTATATCATAGAATATATTTCACTATATAAATTTAACTAATAAATTAAATTGCAAAGAAAAATTTAAGCTAGTTGTCACTTGTTGAGATTGCATTAAGAACATGACAGTGAATGCTTCAACTCTTTCCTCAAGTGTATCCATCTTTTTTTATTTTTCTTCAAGAGTATTTATCCTTTCTACTTGATCTTGAATTATATTCTCTAAGACCTTTTCCATTACTTTGAATTTGAGCATCAACCTTTGAAGGTGTTGCCCCAAATCCAGGACCTCGAACTCGCCCACTATGCTCAAATCCCAATACTTTAGTAACGACATCCTCTTTTAAGTTATCTTTCTCGATTGAATTGGTGGTAGATTGACTAATGTCATTAATCTTTACCTGCATTCATATATAAAATAGCGATAACGATCGAATAATGCGTGTAGGATGATGTATATAACCTGTAAAATGTAGTATCATATAGGGATAAAGATCGAATAATGTGTGTATAAAAATCTAGCAATAATGATTGAGTCTCTGTAGAGGCGAAATAAAACCCTTGGGGGCAAAGATAATACCTTTGAATGACAACCTAGCATAGAGTGTCCTGAGGGGGTTCTGTGGGCCCAAGTTGGGGTCGTCATATATATATGTATGTATATATACCATGCTATTTGTATATCATGTAATGAAAAAATAAAAGTCTTAGAGAATATAATTCAAGATCAAGTAGAAATGATAAATGCTGTTGAAGAAAAAATCAAAGAAGATGGATACACTCAAGGAAAGAGTTGAAGCATTGACTGCCATGCTCTTAACACAATCTCAACAGGTGACAACTAGGCTTAAAATTTTCTTTGCAGTTTAATTTATTACTTAAATTTATATAGTTAAATATACTTTATGATATGGTTCAACAGCTTCAAAGCCCAAGTGGAAGAGACATGAATATGATATATTCAAATGCTCAAATACCATAAGTAAACTATATTTTGAACCCAACTTTAATTATAAACTTTTATTTTTATAATGTTTATATTATCTTTAATTTGTTTATGTATCATGTAGTCACAATAAGGTAGCAAGCCCACCCAAGAAAAATTGCCTCCTGAGAATGCTAAATGCGAATTATTGAATTGGCATCCTGAAAATGAAAGAGACAAAGAAGTTGTAGTAGTAGGAAAGATTTCTTCTACAGATCCTAAGGCTCAAGTTCATGGCCTCCCACTAGGCTTTGATTGTTGGAGAGTTTGGGTTGTAAAGGTAGTGAATGAAGATGTTAATTTATCTATCAAACCAACATCAAAAATTCATTACTTGAATGATGCTGTTGAAAGTACAATTGCTTGGCTAAAGAAGTACATAAGACTATTGTAAATAATAATTACACTTTTTGATATATCGTATATACCTTTGATTGATTGTATATACTAAATGAGGCATTTGAAATGATAAGACAAATATTTAATAATGTTTATTTTATATTATAAATTTATAGAATCATGTAAATATATGCAATATATATTGTAGTAAAATATTTTTACGATTAAAAAAAATGACAAATATGACAACATTCAGTTTTCATTGTAAGATACATGATATAACAACGTACAGACGATTATTGTTGAAATACTGGAGCTTTCACAATGGGCACAAGCATGCTATTAAGTAATGGACATACAACAACAACCACTTGACCGTTGTTGAAAGGTTAAAAGGTTAGGATTTCCACAACGTTAGCTCGTTGTTGTAACATGTCTACAACAGCAGGGATGATAACCGTTGTCAAATATGTCTTAAAAGATTGAAGTATTTAACAATGTGCGAACGTTATTATAACCTCAATTTTTAGACCGATACATAACGCATTACAACAACAAGCTCGTGACCATTGTTAAAGGTTAGGGTTTCCACAACGTGCGCCTATTGTTATAACATTTCTACAACAACAGGCATAGTGACCGTTGTCGAAATATGTGTTTAAAGATTGAATCATTTAGCAATGGGCGAATGTTGTTATAACATCAATCTTAGATTGATACACAACACTTTACAACCACAGGATAGTGAACGTTGTTAAAAATTGTCGGTCGTTTAGCAACACCCTGATTGACAACATCGCCATGAACGTTGTAGTATGGGTATAACAACGAATATTGCACGTTGTTGTAGGTGTTATTTCTTGTAGTGATAGTAATGATATGATAGTAGTATACCATTTATATACCTACATTATACTATGAGTATAATATATTATATATTGTATGCTTGCTGTTATCTATTGAAGCTTCCTCCCCCCGGGGAGTTAGCCGCTCATAGTTTAGCAAGTCAAGCGATTCGACATACCTGGGTACCAAACCTTCAAATCTATTCCAAATTCATGAATCATACATGGGGATTTATACATTTCGATTGTATGGTGTATACACGCTATGCACACAAAATAGATGGTTATTCCATTCGTCGTTTCTGTTCTAGGAATCTAAAAACACACTTGCTCATGATCATGTTTTCAATGGATCAATTCGTTTCCCATCTGGAAATTCTTGGGTGTACCAACTATATATATTCATTTAGCTCACTAAAGCTTTCATTTTTCATGTAGAAAGATGATATAAATAAAGCAGAAGACAGTAAAAAAGAATTTTCTAGTAGGAACAAATGTACTGATGTCGAAGCTGCATGCCAGAGTTTGACGGCATTACAAGAGATTGTTACTGATAGCAACAAAAAGAGGAAGGTAATTTTCAACACTTTATTTGGATTGTGATTTGTCATTTAAATTTATTTTCATTGTCCATTAATATTGTATATTTTCATGTTAAGGGCCAACTCAACAATAAGTGAAGGTGAGAGAAGGAAAAAAAATCATCAATCATGTTAAGATCATGAATACGGTTCTTTTATTAATTCAAGATTATGCTTTTGTAGTTTTTATGAATCCAACTGTCCTTAATTTATCTGCTTTTAGGACATTTCTCGTTTAATTTCACTAACCCAGGTTGCTGACAAGAATGAATCGAAATATCATGCACCTATTGAATGTGAAGAAGAAACCATGATTGATGAAATTGTTGAGTCGACCATCAATGTTGTGACTTCAGCCGTCTCTACTGAAGATCACGCTCCACTTTTTTCACCTCCTATAGTTAATAATAGGGTCAGGCGTCCTGCTAGAGATAAACATAAAGGAAAGGAGATTGTGAAGGGACGACTATCCCTCTTAGACATCTGTCTGCTTGAAGATATAGATAGCAGTGCAGTAGTTGAGTTTGATGAGTAGATTCAAAAGGGTCGGCTGAACGTTCGAGGTAAGTTTTTTTAGAGATCAAGTTTGCATTCTGATATTGTTGTTATTTATAATACATTGATATTAACATCTGCCACATTATTTAGGTCAAATGAAGTATACCATGATTGTGAGAACAATCTGAATCCAGCTTTTGATTTCTCAATCGCTGATGTCACTGATAAGGAGTGGTTTTACATATTAATCACCTCAGGCCAACCTATCTTCTCCTCTATATGTTTAATTTTTTGCACTTGATATTATTGCTTACAAATATTATACTGATAATATACCAACATAATACCAAAATATAGGGTTTTGGATACTTCGCAATGTCTGTATACACATGTTATACTGATATGATACTAATTTCATCTATGTATTCCATGTCCTTAAACTATGTTATATTGTTTTGTATACGTATTATACTGATATGATACCAATATCATCTATGTAACATGTTCTTAAACTTTGTTATGTTTACTATTTCAGTATAATGAGATGTTATACAAACAACATACTTAATATGTTTTGAATGTTTCATGTTTATGCAATTTTTATTCATGACCCAAATCTTTTATTGTAATTTAGAAATTTTGTATTGGTAGCATGTAGATGTGATGTTCTATTACTTGCGCAAGAAAAGCAAGTATGATGAATCGATTAAGATCAAGTGTACAACCATAGACAACTTTTTCGATCAAAAGTTGGAGTTTGTTTATAGAAGATTCAAAAAAGAGAAGGATGCATCTGTGTTAGGGGATGAGATGGTAATTATGGAGTATATGCTAGGGGGCACTACAAGTACTGCAACACTCCGTGGTCTGATTTTGACTACATCATTTTTCCTATTAATGTTGTGGCTGCATTCTACAGGATCCTTGGTTGCATCAGCATTCACGAAGGTTGTATATATGTTTGCAATCCCCTGCGTACTGCTACTATTGATGCTGCGTCAATGGAGGCAGTTCAAGCTTATTCCACCATTCTTCCTTTTTATCTCGAGATGATTGGATTTTATGAATCGAAAGTTGATCGAAAGGATAGACCTGAGAAAGAGTCATTCAAGGTGCAAGTGGTTGATAACCTACCAGAGTAAAATGAGTGTGATTGTGGAGAGTGTGATTGTGAAATGTTCATGTTTTATTTTGCTAAATGTTTTGCCACCGAAAAGGAAATTTCACCTATTTTTGATGTGGTGAGCTACAAGAAAAAGGGTGGCTGTTAATCTATACTTGTATGGTAGAATGTAACACCCCAAAACTTTGTGATCACGCCATGTCGCGAATAGGTATAAAATAAAATAAAATAATAAATTGATATTCGATATTAGCTTGAATTAGCTAGAAAAAATATATATGATGAAATGTAGCATTGGAAAACTTTATTGATTGGTGAAAGTAATGTTGGAAATTAAGAATAATGGATGTTTGAAAAAAAATGTTCATACATAGAATAGAAGAAGTAGAATGGATAAATAAGAATAATGACATCATTAATGTATATAAACTTATAATAAGGGTTAAATAAATCAAAGAGATTAATATATATATCAACTTATAAACTTATAATAAATAAATAATATATATAAACTTATAATAAGGGTTAAAAAAATGTGGGAAATCTCGGCCAAACCAGAGAATTATGGGTTGGCGATGACTTTGCAAATGAAGAAGAGAAATAAGGGAAGAAGAAAACTCTGAAAATCTGGAGAAGGAACCAAAAATTTTTTGGTTTGAGTCGGTGGAAATAAATGGATGGATTCAAGTAGCTATGGTGTTGTGGTTGGGATAAACAAAGAACAGAGAGGTAGCTTAGCTGCTGCAGTTGGTAGAAACGAATGCAGCTGCTGCAGTTGGTACAAACGAATGCAGCTGCTGCAATCTGGGAGTGGAGAAGAAGACCGAAGCTGTTATTGCTGGTGCTCTGTTTGGGAGATGAAGAAATGGCATGCTCTGGTTCTTTGAAATGATGGACTGCAAATGAAGAACATAGCAGAACGAAGAAGAAAGGATGCAAAGAAGAGGAACATAAAATAGGGGCGCGTTGTGCGTGTGTCGTGGCCGACCGAGATGTGCGTGCGTGATGTGGTTGCAACTGCCATGAAACATGATCAGGGAAGAACATAAAATGGTAAGCTGAAATTTCCTGGTTTTTGGAGCTAAATTGGAGAAGAAGATGATGAATTCGATTCCTTATTGCGGTTGCATGAAATATGGGTTTTGATGGGGCATTTTTCAGATTCTACAAGTTTGTGGTGAAGAACAAAAATAGTAATTGCTGTTGGTGTGTGCGAATCTAATGTGCGTGCCATTGTGTTGCTGTTGCTGCCGTGTTTAAACAAGGAAGAAAAGGCCGTGAGGTGTAACCCAAAAAATAGAGGACGAATGGAAAGAAGAACTTGCTGGTTTGTTTGGTCGAGTTGATAACGAAGAAAATGGGAAGTTGGTGGTGTGCTGTTGGTTTGGGCGAACAGTAGAATGAGAAGAACGCATCTCTATGTTTGTTGCTGGTGCATTAATCAACTAACAAACGTCTTTGCATTCTGTTGGTTGGATGAATAATGAGATGACAGAAAGAGGAAGGAAACCAAAATTTGGTTTTGGTTTGAGTGGTGTGTTGTTCGACAAAAGATGGACGAAGCACGATCAGTTCTTTGGTTTCAATTTTGGTTCGTGTTCAGTAAAGAATAAAAGGAGGAATGACTGAAAACTCTCCTCATTTTCAGGTCTTGTTGATCGTTCAAACAGGGAAAGTGGTGATAAAACGTCTAGTTTTAAATCCTTGTGAAATTGTGTGATTGAATGAGTTTGATTGAGGATTGAACATGAGTGAACAGTTGGAGAAGGGGGGGCGGGTTTGATCATTAAATGTGAATCAAAATTTCTGTGGTATATTGAATACCTCGATTTGGCGAAGAGCAAAGAAGGGAGTGAAATTATGTTGAATCTAAAAATTAAGCTACTCCATCGTAAGGAAGAAATGTGGAAGGAAGCGACAACTCTAAATGATGAATTTTTTCAGTTTTGATTGTCAAAAACAAAGGAAGCTATAAAATTTTTTAGGTTCAAAAATGTTGATTGAAGCTTGCAAACAGTTAATGATTGCTAAAAATAAAACTTAGTATGTGTGACGATTCTCAAATGAGTTGAGCATGCCGAGCAATAAATTTGAAGATTGACTTGAATTGTTGAACGTGAACATGAGCTCTGATCGGGCAACAAATTCAGAAAGGTACATAAAATTTACTTTGGCTATTCATTTATTTATTTCATTGTGTAATTTTTGTAAAATTGAACACAAATTTGTTTAGAGTAAATTATTAAAATAATTTAACTTACTTTAAATGTTTGAAAAATTCGGAAAGAAGATTTGACATTTGTAGAAAACTTTAAGAAGTCTACAATTTAATTATTCAAATTAGTTGAAGAAAAAATAAAATATAAAAATAAAATATAAAATATAAGCTTTAGAAAACTTTAAATGTTTTATGAGAAAAGAATAAAATTTTAGACTCTGAAATTAAATGTGTGACGACCCACATTTTAATATCGGAACGATGGATCCGACATTCTTGTACTCCGTGTGTTTTTCTAGAATTATAATGAGAAAATGCAAGATTTTTTCCTATTTTTCTCAATTTTGGATTAATTATTAAAGGAAATAGAAATAATTCAAGAAAATACAATTTTAAGGAGAAAACACAATGAAATATTAGGAAAATGTGTTTTCT
>JAJIYU010019783.1:0-10649 GCA_030144865.1 Tinospora cordifolia | reverse complement strand
CCCACACCCTTCCCCCTTCCCCCCCAATATTAGTGATTCCAAGACGCAGTAAGAGGAGGAGGGTTGCCCAAATTTTGAAAGCTGAATTGGAATCCAATTTTAGGTATGGGACAAGACGGTATGAACATTTAAGGGGCTTATGTTCCTAGGTTTGATCGAAACCTTTGCTGGCGTTGTTGTGCAGAGCTCGTTATACTTTGAACTTGGGATGCATTTTGGGCTTTGATGAGAAAGTGGCCATGCCTTGGCGTAGTCTGCATTTCTTAAAATTTGATATGGTCTCTGTTTGCATAAGAGCTGGGATATGCCTATTTGATGAGAATTTTTGTTATTAGTATAATTCACGGTTACTCTCAAGGAGAAAGAATATCATGTCATGGAGACTTCCGCGCGCGCGCGCGCACACACATATATATATATTTGTTTTGTTATTTGAAGTGTCCCCTGTTCCGTGGAAAATGTTAAACTAATTAAAAAAAAAAGTGGGAATACACATTCGTGTTCTTTCAATGTGTCCATGTTGATCTAGGAAATTTATTAAATGATCTAAAATAGGTATAGTGTTGCAATCTTTTGAAGTTAGATTAGCATTTCCATCCTAATTTCCTTTTGCGAAGGGTCATGTTTTGAATTATATGCTAAAATGAATTCTTTCCTGGTTATTTTCTATTCATGTTTTTTGAAGCCTTTCTCACTCTTTATTGGGATTGTTACTTGTTATTTCGTCACTGTATTTTTAAATAATAATTCTTTTGGTCCATGTTGGGTAGTCATTTTATCTTTCTTGATGCTTCATCTATTTTTAATTAGGGTTATTATTATTATTATTATTTGAGTAGAAACCCTGACTATGACGCGCCCTCCCTCCTCCTCCTCTTACCTTATGTTGGGTTGAGACTGTTTTGGAGTCGGAATCTGTAGAAGTTTGGTCTCTTCTCAAAGGTGCATAAAAGTGGCGTTAATTTCAACTCGAAGTTGAGGCTTTATAATTCAATCGAGACTTGTACACTGACTTGGGAATTAATTCAATTATCATTAAACCTTGCTTTGAGCCAACGCTCGCACGCACGCATGCGTGTATATGCAAGCACACCCAAGCGCGCGCGCGCGCCAATTAAAAAAAAAAAAAAAAAAATCTTTCTCTGACGAAATAGAAAACTCGCTGTTGTCTCATCTTGTAAACCAAAAAATAATAAATAATAAAAACAAAACAAAACAAAAGGACAAATGGTTCTGTTAACTCTAATTATGGAAGAATGATGAGACAAGGTAAGGTTGTATTATTGAAGTCATTTTTCAGCAACACCTTCCCTTTTTGAAATTAGTATTTAAGATGCCTCCCAAAGTCTCAGAATATATGTTCTCTTAAAGGCAATTAGGTGAAGAAGTTGAAATAAAGGACCTTAAATGAGCGAAATCAGAAAAGTTACTACAATATATGTTAACTCTAATTATGGAAGAATGAAGATGTCGATTTAAAGTCTACTAGTGCATCTGCCGCAGCAATAGCAGGAGGAAGATCCTTGATTGCTTGCCTTCGCAACTCAGCCTGAGCCCATGATTGCTACCTCAATGTGAAATTGAACAGCTTATCATCTTCGGATATATTTTTGATGTTTAGAATCAGTGAGCAGAACTGTTTAACGTATTCTCTAACTGTGCTGGTCTGCTTCAGCTTCTTCAAGGCATCCCGAGCAAGCCAAGTAGCATTGGTAGGGAGGAACTGATCTTTCAGTTCTTTCTTCAAGGTCTCTCATGTTTCGATCTTGGCACGACCTGCTGTAGCGTTATCATCCACTTTGGTTTGCCACCAAAGCTTTGCGTTTCCTGTCAGGTACATTGTCGTCAAGCCCACCTTTTGTTCCTCTGCGGTACGAACAGTAGTAAAATACTGTTCCATATCCCAAAGGAAATTCTTTAGTTCTTTGGCATTTTGGGTTCCACTGAATGCCTTAGGTTCTAGGACTTTGATCTTTGGCACATCCAACCCTTGAGGAACTTTACTCACAGCACGTTTCAGTATTCCGATCTCAGTTGCCACAGTCTGAGCCGTGTATGTACATAAGTTCCCCACGACCTGAACGTCTGCTACCATCTCTTCCCACTTAGTTTCCCATTCCATCATACGAGACTCCAAGACATTAAGTCTGGAACTCAGAATATTCGTTCCGGGGTTCTCGACTCCAGAACCAGAACTTGTTTGAACGATATCTGCCAACGTTCGTTCAAGCTCTGCAATCCTCTCCTTCAAGTTGTTAATCGCCTCTCGTGTACTACCACCAGCCATCTAACCTGGCTCTGATACCAAATTGTCATAGGTAAGATGAGTATCCCAAAATTTTTCACTACAATATCAACCATGTGCGGGTTGATGACTGCTATTTGGGGTTGGTTACTTTCGAACCACGTCCTTTCCGTGAGTGCACTAGAGTCTCACTTTAGATCAGCAACCGAAACCAACTCTTAAGGCAACAACGATTGGGCAATAGGGCGTTGTCACACTGTACAGAGTATAATCGGATCAACACACACAAATAGGCATACAGATAGGCACAAAGACAACTTTGTTACTCAAGTAATTTAGTTACAAGGTAATCCGGGCTGACTGTCCGAGTACAGCCTATGGGCTTATATAGAAAGTCGCCCTTACAATACATATCATGTGCGAACGATTCTGAGAAGTTATGGACAGTTCCATAACTTCCCTGATGATGATTTTCACGCCATCTGTCCATGGTCATTTCCACGCCATCTGTCTATGTCATCTCCACACCATCTATCCATGGGAGAAGTTATGGACAGTTTTCATAACTTTCCTGGGTGAGCATCCGACTGACATTTGTCTCTGGGAAGTTATGGAAGGTTTCCATAACTTTCCCTTGGTTAGCCATCCGAGTAACACCTGTCCTTGGGAAGTTATGGTCAGTTTCCATAACTTTCCTTGGTCAGCATCCGAACAGTACTGTCTATGAGTATCTTGTTCGTGGCACACCTGTTTCCAGCAGTTAGCATAAATGTTCCAAGGTGCTCCCATGATCCTCTGTTCGTGGAGAAGTTATGGACGGTTTCATAACTTTCCTAGTGTGTTATCTCGTGCCACATGTCTTGGGTAGTTCCCCAACTGTGCTCAATTGCTGGTAATTTCCTCCCTAGGTGGCGATGATGCTTGTGTCCACGTACATGGATAGTTGATTACCCATCCCAACCCCCTGTCTGTGCCATTTTCTGTTCTATCATGCTCCTACACGTGCAGAACTTCCAGCGATTGTCAAGTCATCCGACAACTGTTTGTGTGCAACATGCTCCGAGGTGCACATGCTCTTGGCCCTTGGCTTGCCAAGCTAGGCATCATTCGGTGATCCGGTTCAAAGGTCTAACAGGTAGTCATTTTATCTTTCTCGATGCTTCATCTATTTTTAATTAGGGTTATTATTATTATTATTATTTGAGTAGAAACCCTGACTATGACGCGCCCCCCCTCCTCCTCCTCCTCTTACCTTATGTTGGGTTGCGACTGTTTTGGAGTCGGAATCGGTAGAAGTTTGGTCTCTTCTCAGAGGTGCATAAAAGTTGCATTAATTTCAACTCGAAGTTGAGGCTTTATAATTCAATCGAGACTTGTACACTGACTTGGGAATTAATTCAATTATCATTAAACCTTGCTTTGAGCCAACGCTCGCACGCACGCATGCGTGTATATGCAAGCACACCCAAGCGCGCGCGCGCGCCAATTAAAAAAAAAAAAAAAAAAATCTTTCTCTGACGAAATAGAAAACTCGCTGTTGTCTCATCTTGTAAACCAAAAAATAATAAATAATAAAAACAAAACAAAACAAAAGGACAAATGGTTCTGTTAACTCTAATTATGGAAGAATGATGAGACAAGGTAAGGTTGTATTATTGAAGTCATTTTTCAGCAACACCTTCCCTTTTTGAAATTAGTATTTAAGATGCCTCCCAAAGTCTCAGAATATATGTTCTCTTAAAGGCAATTAGGTGAAGAAGTTGAAATAAAGGACCTTAAATGAGCGAAATCAGAAAAGTTACTACTTCTATCCTTACCCTCCTTATAGTAAAAAATATAACAGTCTTTTTTTTGTTCATAACGTTTCCATAAATTTATTTTAAAGAAGTATATTTTCAAATTAATTTTTTCTTTCTTCTACCAAGAAGGTTCAATATGATTGACAGAGGAAATGCATAATAGGTAAATTAACAAGCCAAAAAAAAAAAAAAAAAACCGAATACAATATATCACCATATGGATGTGACATGATTTGTTGGATCCACTCAATATTCTACAAGTATCAATAGAAGATATTCTAGAAGACAGGATTATTTAATAATTGAATGGGTCAAGAGTCTTTGTGGGACTTAAAAGCTATGTGTACATATCTTGTCTTGCAAAAAACGACAAACATACAACCCTCCTCAATCCCTTTTATGTGTCACTCTATTTTAAATGTATTTGCTAATAAATCATCATTACAAAATTTAAAATTACTAAAGATTCTCCTTTTTCTTTTTCTTTTTTTTTTTAAATGTATATTTATAAATGTATAAAACTAAAAAGGGGTGGTCCAAGAGGGGTGGTTGATTACCAAAGACTTATTCACTAGTACATCATCTCCTTATCTAACCATGTAATATTTGGAAGTATTACACATGGGCATACCATATCATCAATAAAATTTATAATTATTAATGGTGTTTGAGATTTATCTAATAACATCTGCATCAAATATTTGCTAATTTCAATATAATTCTTTTTTATTTTTTGGGAAAATATTGGTCAAGTTATTGTATGACAAGCATTGTTAAATAGCACTATTATTTACTATACAATGAAGCTAATCATAATATAAAAAGGAAAAGAAAAGAAAAGAAAAGAAAAGCTTTAGAGACAATAAATATAACATCTTGCGAAGATTACAATATTCATTTTCCTTCTGTTATTTGATCCTAACATGAAAAATAATACAATTTTAAAAAATATTTTAAAAATGCTTTTCTAGTGGGTCGTCGTCAGTGATCCATCAGCATCAATTTACTACAGTGGAACTCTTTAGGCTTTCCGAAATGAGCACGCTTCTTCTTCTTGGCAAAAAACATAAAAATAAAAAATAAAAAAAAGTACATGTAACAAAAAAATCTGTAATTAAAAGAACCTTCTAAAAAAGTCCTGTTTCTCCACCAAAAAATCAAGTAAAATGATCATCAAGAATTATCAAACTTAATTAAAAATATCAACAATACTAGTTTAGTCATCTAACGATTGAAGTTATTGATATTTTAATTAAAATTTGATGATTTATATCATTTCTCTCTCTCTCTCTCACTTACTCTTATCTACACAACTCCGAGAAAAAAATACAGTAGACCCATTTGTCCATCCCATCAATGGATCCAAGACAGGGCCCCGAAGTGTTAAAAAATTATAATATGTCTTCCACTTTACACAAAGTTTTCTTCAGCAAAACCACTATGAAGAAAAAGCAATTGCACCTTATATCTAATCTAATGGATGTTGTTATCAGTAATGTATGTGTGGTTGAAACCAACAGTGGAAGTCGTTGAAATTTTAAGATTTTTTAAGGGCCAAAAGAGGTCCTTCACAAGAGACTTTTCTTCCTTTTTCTTTCAAATAATGCGCTTTCCTCATCCCAATACCAATATGATTGGAACAGCTACACCACCATGGCCTCTTGCCACCTATGCACTTGGTGTTGTGCACTTAAAAAAGGGCATATGGTGCTTGACACTGCCCACTACCTTGTGTCTCAAATCTATGAATACGAAAAGAAAATATATATTTTATGTCTATATGTATATTTTTTTAAAATTTGCCTTTATACCTACGTATAGGGGTTTCAGAAAACAAAACACCTGAGTTCAAATTATTATCTCATGTTAGGCCGTGTGTGTGAATCTAACTTGATTTTTAGTTTGTCGAATATATTCTATTTAAATAAAATTTAGATTATCTTTATTTTCTTAATTTACATTTCAAAATTTTTTTATTAGTATATTATTGATAAAAAGTGTGTATAACTACAAACTAATAGCCCTCACAAAGATAAGTTTAATAAAAAGTAGAGTTAGAGTTACACTAATATTTTTAAAAAGATTTATATTTTAGAATTGTATAGACAACAAATTGATAGACAATAATACATACGATTTATGTAAAAATCTATAATTGAAGTATCATATTTATATTTTATGTAAAACTCTATAATTACTAATGTAATTTAAGTCAGATGAAAAAATTTTGACAATTTCACTGGCTGCGCACATTAAAATTCGACAATTTCTTATTTTTATTTTTATTGTATTTATAATTATTAAATTATCTAAATTTATTTTTATCATATATATATATATATATATACAAGTGTATTTGTTAAAATATATATAATATCAATATTGTCATAACCTACTTTATAAAAGTAACACATCTGTTAAAATATATATAATACCAATATTATTATAACTTATTTCGTAAAAGTGACATCATGATCGATACATAATATCATATATGTTATACTAACGAATATAATATTATATAGTTTATCACATTTTGTATTGCATAATATTTATGCAAAATTTGACAATTTTTTTTTAAAATTTTAACTTGTACTAATAGAAGATTATTACCTGATAAATTATTCAAAAATTTTAAGAACATATTTATCCACAATTACATGTTTTTGTATTTAATAATAACAAATCTTGTAATATGGAAAATTATAACTGCGGCTGAGGGATTAGTACCAAAAATTGCATTGGATACGGACGGTTTCATTAATTATAGTGTCCAGCTCGTGCTGCTTCATGGCCGCCAGGCAAAGTTGTCAGGAGTGCCATATGTAGTTAAGTTTTATCCTTTCTCATTTTAGTTACAGAAGAATGTTGGGAAGCAATAGTTAAAGGTTGATTTTT
Source organism: Tinospora cordifolia (assembly GCA_030144865.1). Taxonomy (NCBI): domain Eukaryota; kingdom Viridiplantae; phylum Streptophyta; class Magnoliopsida; order Ranunculales; family Menispermaceae; genus Tinospora; species Tinospora cordifolia. Next base: position 3,707 of record JAJIYU010019783.1, on the reverse strand, counting down.
GTTAATTTATTATTATTATTATTATTATTATTTTAATGAAAAAGGGGATTTCAAATCACAATAAGACAAAGAGAAAAACGGTCAGTTTTCACCGGACTAATAATTTAAGGTTGATCACTGTTGTATTTTCCTTGTGTGAGAAATTTTTAATTGCTTTGTTTTGTTCTTTCTGGTGATGGGCACCTTTTCCTAACCACCAAATTAATCATTCTTAATCACACTTACTTCATTTACTTTGTAAGTCTCACTTGCCAATGAATAAGAACTGAAAATGATGTTTTTAATGCAAATTTCTCTTAAAATTTTCTGTTCTTAAATTTAAGTTATTGTAAATAACCAAGAAAAAAATGTAATTATTTATGCCAATAATAGAAAGATTAAATAAATATAAAAGTGGCACACAATTCAAAGGAAAATATTAATATAACTGTAGTAGTTGCATTAATTGATTTTTAGTATTATAGTTATTATTTTATATAATTATAATTATGAAATTAATTTTTTATTAATTGATTGTTATTTCCTTTGTATAAAAGAATAATCTTTTTTTTGTAATAAGAAGTAATATCATACCACTACATTTGCACATTATGATGTTACACAAATGTGAGTAATCTAATAATTTAAAAAAAATCTAAGCTTTTATTAATTGTTATCCTTTTTTATTTTCTCTTAATATTACTTTTGTGACTATTATGCATTGCACACACACACACAAATATATATATAGCTTTCATAATTTCAAATAATTACATTTTTTGGTAAATGATATTATTATTAATGTTAATTATACCAAGAAGGGTAAAAAGGAAAATATAGCTTTTATATATTTTAATTTGAAAACAAAATATTAGAAAACAAGAAAATTTAAATATTTGGAGGACACAATGAAAAAAAAAAGATATAAAAGTAAGCGAAAAACTAAACAAGTAAAAAAAAAAAAAAAGAGAGATTGATTAAACTATAATATTATTGGCTCCAGACAATTTCCGAGATAAAAATTATGGCAAAGTGAATCCTTTTCAAGAGAAAGAAATAGCTTCTTCAGCTATATTTAAATTGAACTTTTGTAATAATAATACTATTATTTTGACTGTGACTTTTTATAAAGTATAACAAACATGATTAAAAATTAAAATTAAAATTATTTTTAATAAAATTTTTTATAAATATTTTTTTAAAAATATAATCATAAACAAGGCCAGAGTTAAAACAAAAGACCTTTTACAACTTCTAAGTTTTAACTTAAATTTGCTGCTTTTCTTGAAAATCTGCATTACGTCTTTGGAATATCTTTATATTCCACGTGTTGATATATGAGGCTATACCTATATATATAGGTTATGCTACTTTGGAACTTTTTTGTTAGATGTAGGTGTTAAGGCTAACTTATATACACTTGACTAATTTTAGAAGGTATAAATTCTTTGCTTTGTTAATCAAACAATTATTAGCAAAATCAAGATATTATCTTTTGCTTTTGTTAGTGGTCTTAATTTTATATTAATATGTCTTGTAATAAGATTTTATCTCATTAATATGTCTTATTTTTATTTTTCTAATTTAAACGTTTCTAATCCGGACGAACATGCTCCAGAACCGTCCGGTTGTGGGCGCCGGTCGGTGTCTTGTTGCACTCAAGATGGCTTCTTCCGATTCCGAAGGATGATTCCGTCATTTCAGTGTTTCCCACTTCGGTTCCATGTTGCGCCGGTGCTCGTGCTTTTAACGTTAGGACGATTGTGGGGGCCACGTCATCCTACAGCTCAGATTTTCCTCATCAGACAGTTTAGCCCCCACATCAACTCATTTGTCAAATCATTCCCCCACTCACTAACTTTCTTTAATTTCTTTCAACGAGGTAAAATAAATTCGAATATTCCCTCTAGATGTACAACCAGAGATCCAACGGTTCTGATTACACACTCTCACTTTTTTTTTTTTCCTTTCAAGGTCCCACGTTCTTTGATTGTTATGAAATTATTATCTCCACCTCCACTCCAAGTAAAAAAAAAAAAAAAAACCTTGACTTCTAAGGCTAATTTTACTTTGGAAAATATGACCACCCATATGTGATAGTAGTCAAGCCCATCCAATAAGTAAAATCAGAGTTAATTATTCATGCATGAAGCATAAAAATACATTCACAAAGGTGAAGTGTGATGACGTATTCATAAATTATAAATATTTATTTGATTTGCAAGTATTGATTGCTAGAAAAATAGATTTAAAGTAAATTATAAGTAGTATGATAGTATATTTCAATAAAAAAAGCTACTGATATATGGGGAATTTTAATAGACAAAAATAATGGACTTATATTAAATGTAATTAAATTCATTACATAAAATATGAGTTGAAGATCTCATCTTCATTAATTAGCAATTTGCCTCACATTGCTACTACACCAAATTAATGATATAATAATATAAATAGATTAAGTCTAGAATATACCTCTATCTCCTTAAGATAATCTTTTTGACCTTTTATAACAGAATGATCTCATTTTTTGCAGTACTAACTCTTAGCACATGAATATATACCAGTAAATGCTTGTTATCTTTTGCAAAACTATTGCTAGAATGATCTCATCCTCATGCTTGTTATCACGGTCATTGCACCTATTATACACTATTTCATCGAGCCCAACTACATCACACAATTAGTATGGACAATATCCTTTGAACATTCAGTCTGAATGGTTCCCTTCGACCGCGGTTACTGCATTTGAACATCTTTAACAAATATTTCATACAGATCCATTCAGCACTCAATTGGCTTCACTACCGACTTTCCCCGCCGCAGACATGGCTTTGAGTCCCTACTGCCAATCAATCTTCTTTCCATCCAAATAACCCTTATTGGTGGGTAATTTCAATAGGGTCGACGACATTGGTTCGGTTTAGATTAGTGTATAATTTAAATTACAAACTAAATTGATGGACATTAGTTTGATTTCTCCTCAGTTCAAACAAAACCGATTATACCCTTAAATGACAATTTTTTTTTTCTTTTTTCTTTTTTTTTTAAAGACTTTAAAATCAAAACTGACCCATCATATTAAGGTAAAAGACCAAACCAACCAAATCAAAGTTTAAATGAATTTCAATGCGGCCGCTAGTTTGTAAGTACCGCTATAAGCTCCTCACATGCCCAAATGGTGGCCTATGATAATTACCTTAGGGTATCTTTATTGGATCTAAGCAATTAAGTGTTAAGTTATAGTCAGATGTCTTATTTGATCAAAATACTCAGACCCATTGTGCATTTGATTTTTTTTTTTTTAAGTTGAGCTATTAATCAATTTTTTTTATTTTTATGAGTTATTTTAAAAATAAATAAATAAACTATTTTATAAGTTATATATAATATATATTTAATTGTGAATATTATAAATTATGTGTATAATAAAAAAAATAATTTTTAAATATATTATGAATAATTTAAATGATATGTTGATGAAATTACGCCGTTCATGTAATATAATCTAGCTATTAAAGAAGATAATTTAATAGATTAATAGTTTAATAACTTAATAATATAACATAGGTATCATATTTTTAAATAATTTAGGCACTAAAGATGTTAAATAATAGTAATAATAATAATAATAAGCTACAAGATGAGATGTGGCCCACTGAAAACTCAAGGATTAGCATCAAACTAGAGTTCACGTGTGAAACATTACTCCCGGGAGCACAGAAGCA
>JAJIYU010019782.1:0-10648 GCA_030144865.1 Tinospora cordifolia | reverse complement strand
CTCTTGTAAGCTTGACTTTCCAACTTCATTACCCTTCCGAGAACTCCTCTGCGCCATGCACGTACCAGCGATTCTTCCGCTTGTATAAATGAAAACACCATTGAAGTAACGGACTGATAATTGAAACGACGCTAGCTACATTCTCTCTGATCAAAGAGATCACCGACTTCAGTTTGCTTTTTTCATTCGTTTCCTTTCTTGATTTCTTGATTTGATTTTTTTCATGGCTGCTTCCGACGGAAGCGAGTACTTTGCGATCGGAATCGACACAGGGAGAGACTCGTTCACGAGAGCTTCGAATGCCGACGCGGTCGAGAGAGATGAGGAGGATCTGCTTTGGGCCGCGATCGAACGATTGCCGAGTAGGAAACGGACGAACTACGCGCTCTTGAGACGGACGGCGTCAGAGTCCGATGGAGGAGACGAGAAGGCCGAGACCGTCGATGTTAGAAAGCTCGATCGCTTCGGTCGAGAGCTTGTTGTTAAGAAGGCCTTCGCCACCAACGAGCAGGATAATTACAAGCTTTTGTCCGCCATCAAAGAACGTCTTGATAGGTATATGTTTTATATATGGATACACATTTAAGGAATAATCGATCGCGCGCGCGAGGATCAATTTTATATGTTCAGTTTACTTTTTGGCGCTCAGATTGATGTTGCCTGAAATTAAAGATTTAGATCCGAATCGTTTCGTTCTTTCTTTCTTTCTTTCTTCTTCTTCTTCTTTTTAAAAAAAAAAAAAAAAAAAACAGATTTGATAACTGGAATAATTACAAATAATGTTCTACGTTCAATTCCTGTCTTGAATCGCGTGTTTATCGGTTAGATTACCTTGAACCCTGCCGGATTGGAACTAGTTACTATTTCCATATATTTATTATGTAATCGAGGTGAATGTTGTTAACATTAGATCTTTGAGTGTTGCAAGGATCTTTCTTCTTCCTTCGTTGTTGCAAATCTGGTAATCGTTGCTTGATTAAGGAAAATTTCGAAAAAGAATGGTAGTTCTGTTAGTTCGGAGCAGTGTTTCTTAAAGAGTGCTTTAGAACTGGATCTTGGTAAATTCAAGATCATGTAAGGATGAACGTGCATGATGTGTATAGTTAAGGTTTTTTTTTTTTTTTTTCTGCGTTTTGATTCAGTTAAAAATTTGTTCAATTTAGTTAATTAATTGACGCCGTGATGATGGAACAGAGTTGGACTGGAGGTACCGAACGTGGAAGTGAGGTTCGAGAATCTGACAATCAAGGCCAATGTTCAAACCGGCACGAGAGCGCTGCCTACACTTGTGAATTTCTATCGAAATGTATTTGAGGTAAAGGAATTTAATTAAAATTTTCAGTTAGTTTAATTTCTGTGTCTTCTTTAACTACAAGTTTCTGTCTTCTACATGGAAGTTCGATCGGTATAGTTACTTTGTCAATTGCGTTTCCTTTGTAGCGATGCTTAACTAGTTTAAAGCTATTTAACCCAAATAGGCGCTCACTGACTATCCTGGACGACGTCAATGGTCTTGTGAAACCCAAAAGGTAAAGATTTCGCTGTACCTCGTGACAATCATAAATGTAAAACGAAGTACACATGCATGATGTAATTTTACTAGCTTTTTTGATAACCTGTTCGTCACTAAAATGGCAATATAGCTTATGTTTTATGTTCTTCAATCAGGTATTAAATATTACTCAAGGCCATTAAACCTACCCGAAAATGAGTGTATTAATGGTAGAATACCTTGTAATGCTCACTTCTACATTTAAAGGATACATCACTTTAATTTATACACAATTAAGTTGTTTTTAATCATAAGTTAATATGTAATGCAATCTAATGAAATATAATTATCTACATTTCAGATGTATATTTTGAATGTTACCCTTTTTAAAAAAAAAAAAATTGAACTATACACTAAATAATATGGTAACTAAGCATAATTGAATCAGATTGAGTGAAGCATTTATGAATATATATACATACATACACAAACTTTTACTGGTGGGGAAGGTTCAAACTACCTACCCCCATACTTTTTGTGGCCCCGTTGTCTAAGACTCTACTTCGGAGGGATTTTTGCCCGTGCATCCTACCTTTGCAACTTTTGCTTTAATGTTTATGTGCCCTACTTTGCTTGGGATTTTTGCCTGTGCATCCTACCTTCGCAACTTTTGCTTTAATGTTTATGTGCTCTACTTTGCTTCCATGCCCTGTAGGCACTCTAATTCTTTGTATTTGCATGGTTTTTAGAATTATTCATGACATTATTAATAAGATGTGTACTTTTCTACTTTTAATATGTACTTCAAAAATACACAACTAGAAGAAAATGCTAAAATAAGTGTGGTGCACCCTGTGGATTACGCGGTACTATCTCAGTACATTTATATTATCTCTGTGGCCCCAATAAAACCATTAGTACATACACAATTGCGGTTATCATGTTAAAATAAATGAAGTAAAATTAGTAGTAAATAATAAAACCAAGTAAATTTTGATATGAGTTTGTTTCCATAGGATGACATTGCTCCTAGGCCCTCCAGGCTCCGGTAAATCCACATTGCTAAAAGCCCTTGCTGGGAAGATTGAGGCCAACTTAAAGGTAAGTGAATTTTCATGTGAAGTGAAATTAAGATCCAAAATTTATTCAAAGTGTCTGTATCCATAAAGTGTACATTATCTTTATTCACAATTGAATTGATGTAAACGATGCATTGGTATGTAGTTTGATATAATTTGATAGTGTTTAAAGGTGCCATATCGTTAGCTTAAAATTATCAAACTTAAAAACTTTAAATGGTAGAGACGATGTATTTATCATGTCATAGAATATTATGTTTCTTTAAATCTTTTCACTTGATCTTCCGACTACTTTAAAATATTGATCATGTTATAGAATTTTATAAATTGCAATTTTTTTGATATTTCTTTTTTACCTGTGTTATTACCCTAAATAAATTGTCTTTTAGGGAGTGCATTGGGCTTATAATTATAACAATATACTCAATTATGTTTCTCTCAATCTCATCTCCTTATTTTGCATTGTGAGCAGATTCTTTTACATTTGATTATCTTGTATGTTCACATTTATTTAATTCTTTGATATCAGAAAAGTGGAAGGATTACATACAATGGCCACACGCTTAATGAATTTTCTGTACAAAGGACTTCAGCCTACATAAGTCAAACGGATAATCATATTGCAGAGCTAACTGTAAGAGAAACTTTAGACTATGGTGCAAGATTTCAAGGAGCAAGTGATATCTATGCAGGTTCGTTATTCTGTCCTATAAGATCTTAATCTCATTGGAATTTTTATAATTTGTCAACCAATTGTCCACTTCCTAATTGTATTTCTTTTCTTTTTAGGATCTTTCTTCTTTCCTAGATGTTTATAGGACTTGAGAGTGCACTTAGGAAAGTGTATTTAATAGTCCATTGGGTTTAATATAGGTTATAGGTGTAAAAAGCATTAGTATATTAAGTAAAAATATAATTATGTGTGCAACGTAAGTGGGATCACATAGAATAAAAATTGCAAAACTTGTATATCTGACGATGATAATGAGGCTCCATATATGCTTAACATAGACATCGTATGCTTGAAAATTTTCTTCCTACTGTTGTACTGGGGACTTGTGGAGTAATGATAAGAAACTAAAGTGGATTGATGGTGTAGGCAATTAATAAATATTTTAATTGTATAAATATTATAATGGTAAGAACTCATTTAATACTCCAAGGTAAAAGGAAGCCATGAGCCTCTTTAATGTTTTAAACAACTTAAAAAACCCTTGTTTAATTAAGATGTAAACCATTTAGCATTGGGACAACGAATTTGTTGCTTTAGAAACTATATTTTTAAGACAAGCTTAAAATAACAATATTCATTGTAATATTTATAAAAAATATCCATCACCACCTTATTGCATGATTCCTTGCTCGACGTCTATGTCACTTGAGACAACAAAATACAAATAAAAAATAAAAATAAAATTTAAAACCTGTTCGCTCCAACGAGCTCTGACTCGATACCATTTCCGTTCTGTTCTTTGATGTTTCCCTGTTGCCCGACGAATTTTGCTTCTGTTCGTACGGAGGGGTGAAGCTTCAAGTAAGCGATACATTTCGTGGCAAGATTCATCGGGGATTTCTCATTTGGTGCTATGGCGGCCACGCTTTCGTTTCCATCCTCCTTCAATTCCCGTCCCAAGCGACTACGTCTCGGCGAACCTTTTTCCTTCTTTGACGAAGAGGATGAGAAGAGTCGAAGAACGGAGGAAAAGAGTCTATGGCTGAGGCAAGTCCCAAACTCTTAGAGAGTTGAGATCTTCCCACTGCCATCATACTTGTCTATGTTATGAAGGGAAAAAAATGAACTTAAAAACCAAAGTCTCTCTATTTAACTCAATTAGTCCTTCTCTAGCTACATGGGCTTATAATTTAACTCAATCGGTTATATTTTTCTCAATAACATTTAGATTTAGATTGGTGCAATACAACCTACTAAATTTTAACCCTCTTCTTCTCTATCTATCAAAGGCTAAAGTTAGCCCTACTTCTTCAACTCGCTTGATTGAGTAGATCGATGTTATAACTTATCTAACAACGTTAATCAAAGATAATAGAGTTTGCTGGACAAATGTGATTTTGTCTAGTGTTATGTTCCAGAGCCATTCATGTGACTTCCGCTGTGTATGAGTTTGTGCGAATTCCCGATTATGGTAGGAGTGTTTGAGGGGCTGCATTGGCCATTTCGGTTGTGTCATACTAGAGGCCTGTGACACTAGGGAAGGGGAACCAATTTGTAACTATGATTAACATAATAATATAAAAGACTCCTATTTATTTGAGATCGTTCATGATGTCAAGAAAGCAAAATAATTCAATTAGAAAACATATTGCAACAGATCAAGACGTAGGCATACAATGAACTTACCTGTGAACGTAACCTAAATGCTACTTAATAATTTCACTTGTCCCACATATGTTTTCTTATGAAGAAAGTATTGGGACTTCTGTCATGGTAATTTGTTATTTCATTACACACACACTGACATTGACATATGTGTGTGTCTTTTTGTGTGTGGTAAAACTTTAAAGATGAAATGTAGAATGAAAGTTATGCAACAAAGCCCGTTACATGTCCCAATAGGAAGAACAACATTGTTAAGAATTAAAGTTGATGATGGTTAAAAAAAAAAAAAAGAAAAACAGAAAGTAATTGGATAGAGATGTTTAAAAGAATATATAGTTACTGGTAATATAACTATGGACTTGGTGCTTGATAGAAAGGCGTGGAGAAAATAGGTTCTTTAAGTTGATATTTGTAGTTGTGAAGCTTTTCTAAGTTAAATTTATTTTATTCAAAAAATGTTAACAATTAGATACCCCTTCGTATACACAATATTTATGTTAGAACTAATTAGATATGAACAATATATAAAAATGTTTGACCTCATATGTCATAATTTAATCCAATGAATGAGTTTCATGAGCTCTTGATCTAGATGATGTTGGTTTCATAATCTTCTCATAAGATGTATCATGCACATGCTACTAAATGTCCTTTTTCTCTTTATATTGTAGGATTTATAAATGATTTGGAGAAACTTGAGAAGGAACGGAACTTACGCCCAAGTCCAGAAATTGATGCATTTATGAAGGTTGTACACAACCTAACTTTCTTTTTAAACATTTATTAGTTTTCTTTTTGTTCAATGATGTTGCTCTTTTGTACTGAACCAAATTTAAGTGCTCAGGCATCTTCAGTTGGTGGCGCAAAGCACAGTCTTACAACAGACTACATCTTGAAAGTGCTTGGCCTCGATATTTGCTCAGATACTATAGTTGGCAATGATATGCTTAGAGGTGTTTCAGGTGGTCAAAGGAAGAGAGTTACAACAGGTAACTATATTTACAACTTTCTTTTAGTATCATTATGCATCAGATTGTGTATTGATACCACCTAGTACCTAGTTTTGGTAAACTAGTTTCTAGTTCCTACCACCACCTTTGACTTAGATCAATACACCAAGGCTGAAATAATGAATTTTATTGAAAATGTCTTGCCTTTGTTTGATTATTTTCACATACCACGTAAACCAAAGCAAAAAGTGCTCTATGAGAATCTTTTACCTTTAATGAATTCAAACAAGTTTTGGGACTACTTTTGTGGTTGACATGTTTCAAATTATGAGTAGATATGACTTGTCTACCAAGTCTACAATGCAAAACTTCATTGTCCTGATTATAACTCATTTTTCTTGTGGTTACTTTTGTCGTTGCTCTGAGGATGCCATGTCTTCCTTTGGAATCTGGCACTTCCTGGTAGTGATTATTAATAAGTGATATTTCCATGCTACCATGATTATTAGTACCCATGCAAAATATTAAAGCCCTTAACGTATCTTTTTCCTTAGTTTTGTCCCAAATTAATGTGTATATTGTACAAGTCATTTTCTTGTAGATTGAATAGCATTAAGTATGGATGCTGAAGGGAGCAAAGAAAGATCTCAACAAGAAGACAATCTGGTTCGGTCTACCAAGAAGACTAAAAGAACTGAGAAGGAAATTGAAAACCGTGATGCTTCATTGGTGGGTATGAATCCAAGGCAAATGTCCTACAAGAATTCACTGTTGTATGGAGCTCCCATGCACAATGGAATAGATTTAGAGGTCGGTGATGATCAAATACTGGACTCGGATAAGGAATCTTGCGATGAAGATGGAGTTTGCGATGACTAAGATGATCTGTGCAGCAAGTCTATCACCATAGGAAAAGCGACAAAGAAGCGACTAAATGCGGCTTGGAGGAGAATGATTATGTTCAAACTATTAGGTAAGACTTTGAATCTTCAATATATTACAGAAAGAGTCAAATCCCTGTGGTGACTTGGTGGGCAAATGGTTATTATAGATCTAGGATATGCTTCTTTGCGGCTAAAGTCTTTCTAAAAGAAGATTACTTCAACGTTCTGACTGGAGGTCCCTGGATAGTGGAAAATCACAACCTTTTAGTGACGCCATGGAAGCCTCTGTTTCAACCAGATAAAGGAAGAAATTAGATCTACTTTAGAATGGGTGAGAATCCTACGACTTTCACTGGAATATTACGACAGTGATGTTTTAGCTTGGATTGACAATATTTTAGGTAATTTTGTTAAAATAGATACCAACACTCTGAGAGTGATGCGTAGTAAGTTTGGCTGCATTTGTATCGAAATCAATCTCGACGAGCTACTGATCCCGAAAATACTGTAGATGGCATAGAACTACATGTAGAATATGAGAGCATTCATACAGTTTGTTTTCAGTGTGGCAGAATAGGCCATAGAGATCAATCATGCCCTCATAGAACTTCAAATGAGGTAAATATCGACGAGAATCGGCAAGGTCAACCCCGTGATCCATCTCAACAAAATCCATAGAGAATATTGGTAAAACACAGTGTTCCATCTCAGCAAACTTAAGAGAGGATGATGGAAAAAGGTTCCCCAGTGAATGATGAATTGGCCTACGGTCTTTAGATCATGGTGTAGCGTCAGCCTCAGAGAAAAACTGGCCATCTTGCCCCTTTGTATTAGCAACAGAGACATAAGTCTTCAGGCAATAGGTTTGATCTGCTGGAAACTGGCACACTTGCAACAGATGGAGAAGAGAATCACAAAGCGGAACTTGATCGTGGTGATCCAACAACTTTCAAGAGCTTCTCCGACACCGCTCATGGCGTAGTAGAAGAGGGCCAAGATACTTGTTCCTCTAGATTTCGACTGAAATTGAACCACCCTAAATCCCTCTATCCTCCCCACACAGATCTACGATTGTTTGTCCCAACCACGAACCGACCTCGTACACAACAAAGCTACAAGAGATTGTCGGGAGGAAATGCATTTGATTTGCAAAATTCTTCTGTTGAAAATTATAGTAGAGTAAGGAATCTCTCTAGAACAAACCACAAGATGACAAAAGCAAACGATCAAAAGCAACCCATGATAGATTTTCAAGGTAGTGGGGAGACATACTTGTCGCACATGGACCCCACCCTTTTGAGACACTATCATGCTACCCAACAAATCCTAGTGGACACCATTCAGGAGGACCATAATATGGTTGTTGTGCCATACGAGGATCCTATTGAATATTGATAGACCCCCTGATGGTAATGCAATGTCCACTTGGCACCAAAATAAAGGACATCATAATTCTGACATGAATAGTGCCCCAGTAGTGGAACCAGAAAACATGGAATTGTAAGCTTTTAATCAAAATTGGTCGGTAGTTTTCTCTTCCAGTCAGTTTCAATGATTGTGATCTCTTGGAATTGTTGAATTGCTGCGAGCATCAAATTTCGTCAACACTTAGAGATTTATAGAAGGAATGGAAGCCAAATATTTGTTGTATCCTAGAGACAAGATGTGATACTCCAAATTGCAGTTTTCTAAACCACTCCCACACAGTGGGGAAATGTATTATTCCTGCTCATGGTTTCAGTGGAGGATTAGCTGTGTATTGGAATAAGTCCACTGTCACTTTCCAAGCTCATTGGAAATTGGACTTCCTAGTGGGCGACACTATAAGCTATTGCACAGGTCAGGCCTGTTTGCTTTTCTCTGTCTATGCTCACCCGAACCCAAGAATTAGAATGGACCAATGGGAAACATTTAAAAACATCACCGTGGAATTAACTGTTACGTGGATGGTAATAGGGGATTTCAATGATATTACTGTGGCTTCGAAAAAGATTGGAGGATGATTTGATGCCAGTAAAGCCCACCACTTTAACAAACTCATCAGAGATTGCAACTTATTGGACCTGGGTTATTTAGGACCTCAATTTACCTGGTCCAACCATCACCAAGGACCAAACTTAATTAAGGAAAGGCTTGATCGAGCTCTTCGCAGCATAGATTGGAGGGAAATGTTTCCTTCAGCCGAAGTGAACATCTTCCAAAAACTTGTTTAGATCACTGCCTTATTCTTCTTCATTTGATGCCAACCAGGACCTATATTATCTGCAACCCATTTAGATTTGAAGCAGCTTGGTGATTTCATGATAACTTCACAGAGTTTATGCACTTATCTTGGGCCCATCCCTCTCCTAATCTTGTTACTAAGCTTGCAGTTCTTGCTGAGAATTTGAAGCACTGGAACCGAACTACTTTTGCTAATATTTTTCAAAGAAAGCGGGTCCTTAAAGCACGCTTTGCGGGGATTTAGAACTTCTTGAGCTGCAGATACAACCCTCACTTAGCACGATTGGAACCCATTTTGATTGTTGAGCTTAATGACGTCTTGTATCAAGAGAAGCTTCTCTAGTTTTAGAAATCTCGAGTTCAATGGTTAAAGGAAGGGGACCTCAATACTCGATTTTTCCATGTGAGTATGCTTCAGAGGAGGACTAAGAACAAAATTTTTTCCTTGCGGATAGATGATCACTGGTGTTCGGATGTTGATACTCTTTGAGATCATGCTATTCAATACTTTACTCAACTCTTTACCCAATTAGAGACTACTTCCCTTGGCAAGGTTCCCATCGAGGCTGCAGACATGTTAAGTGAGGAGGATGTCAATCTCCTTCAAGCGCCGCTTTAGGTAAGTGAAATTTATATTGCGTTATTTGGCCTAAAGCCATTTAAATCCCCTCGACTTTGACGACTTTTCGACTCTTTTCTTCCAAAAGAATTGGGACATTGTAGGTGAGGAGATTAGTAGGACCCTTACCAAAGCTTGGCAGGAAAGATCCTTTGATAAACAACTTGACGTCACCCATATAGTGTTGATTCCTAAAGTGGACAACATCCAGTATATTACCCAATTTCGCTCTATCAGCCTCTGTAATGTAACCTACAAGATCCTCACTAAGATAATTGTAAATTGGATTAGACCTCTGTTGGATTAACTGGTTGGGGAACATCAGCATAGCTTTATTTCGGGGAGGAGTGCAGTGGACAATACCTTAGTTGCCCAATAAGTTATTTATTCTATTAAGAGAAAGAAAGGGAAAAGTGGATGGTTGCCTTCAAATTGGATTTGGAGAAAGCCTATGATCGAATCTCTTGGAATTTTTTTCATCAAACTTTGGCCTTCTATGAATTCCTAGAGAACTTGATTTAAATGATCATGTTTTGTGTATCCATTGCCTCTTACTTGATTCTTTGGAACGAAGAAGCAACATAATCTTTTTCAGCCTCGAGGGGACTTGGCGGGGCGACCCTTTTATCTCCATATCTATTTGTTCTTTGCATGGAGTGGCTCTCTTAGATGATTAGGGTGAAGATTCGGGATGGTGCATGGAAGCCTATCAAATTAGGTCGAGGGGGCACTGAGATCTCCCATCTATATTCTTTGTTGATGGTATTCTTCGTTTTACTAAAGCTATTGTCCCGCAATGCACTATTATGCTTGAAGTTTTGTAGGAATTTTTTGCCATGTCTGGGGAAAAGATCAACCTAGCTAAATCCAAGATGTTTATTTTCAAGAACATAGAACGCCACTATGCTCGTCATCTTAGTAATCACTGTTCTATTGGTCTCACTGGCAACTTAGGGAAATATCTAGGGTTCCCTTTGATCCACGAGAGGGTTGATAAAACTTTACTTCAATCGATTATGGATTGCATTGAACTTCTTATGGCAGGATGGAAGGCAAGACTGTT
>JAJIYU010019781.1:0-10662 GCA_030144865.1 Tinospora cordifolia | reverse complement strand
TAAGTTATGTACGATTAAATACGATCAAGGCATGAAATGACTGAAATAGAAAGTCAAGTGTGTGTCGCTTGTAACGTAACATGACCCAACCCGTCGTCTGGTTTAGTCCACCGTCAAGGAAGAAAAATGGTGGATGGTCCAATGCTTAAAGATACGGGGGTTGGGGTGTTACACAGTAACATATGTTCTTCACATGCAACCTCTTATAATATCAACAACCTCTTGATTAATTGATCTAAATCTATAAGTTGATGATCAAACCTGATTCTTCTCTCCTGAGTTAGTTTAACCGTCTAAGATCTTCCTATCTATGCCCAGTACATAGAAAGCAATAAGAACACAAGGTATAGAACAAAACATCAACATAGATTAATCAAAACACATAATTAAGGATTCTCACAATCAAAATTATATTCTAGAATTGAAGAGTTTAGCCTAACATAATGTAGAGAATACAGAATAAAGAATTAGAAACACTAGAAATCATACTAGAGACTTGAATTCCTTCTCTTTGCTCTTCTCCTGTTCCATCCTCAAAGTTCTCTATTACTATTGTCTAAGCCTCTTCCTTGATCCAAAAAATTCTAGAGAATGCCTCAGAATGAATGAGAATGAATGTCAATGGCAAATGAATCCCCCAAAACCTTCAAGCCTTTATTTATTTATATCCTTGGCTCAAGACTGCTTAACGCCACTTAAATTGACTTTTTCATTCACAGTGTCATGGTACTTGATCGTGGTAGTATAGGCAAAACACAAATCTAGAAATCCTAGAAACTATCAATTTTGCATTACCGCTGGTAGGCTGCCACATACCGTGGTAGTCAACCTGTTCATCAAGCACGTCCTTTGGTTACCGCGGTAATGTATTCTACTTAATAGAATGTATTCTATTTACGATAGAAGACTATCTCGATAACGTATTTTGCCCAAAAATTGGTCTTCCAACTACTGTGGTAACATGTTTCTGCAATGTTGTTTGTTCTGGTTACCACAATAACAGATTCATGCAAAGTGGATTGTTCTGACTACTGCAATAGTGTATTTTCTAGGTTTCTTCTTCTTTTAATGTTTTGGTTACTATGGTAGTGTGTTTCTCTACCACAGTAATTAATGGATTCTTGCCATTTTGGATCATTTTCCATCTTCAATCCTCTATGTACTTGTTTTTACTCATCATGGACCTGTATAAACAACTAAAAACCTTTATCTAGCATTAAATCACAAGTATAAGCGCATAAAACCATATTGAAACTCTCTTAACTATGTAAATGACATGCAAATGCTTGTATTAATGCTTAAGTACTTATATGAAAGTAAATGTGTCATAATTCCTACTTAACCCATGCAAAACACATGCACAATGCCTAGAATATAGTTAGTATGCCATGCAACTAACACTAGACAATATCCATGAGACTTCAAGGATATCCATTATGTTAATATGATTGAGAGTTTGGTGTATGACACATTCCTTGAACAGACCTTAGATGATCATTTATTGCTTAGTTTCCCTCAAAGTTGTCATGAACCCATGCAACTTTAACAACATGTAGCTAGTCCGATTACTACACAAGGTGAAAATCTTCTATTTATGCCTCAATTATTAATGTCTAGCATTGAGCCTTATGTAGCCTCCTCTATAGAGAAGCCACCAACTATGGATTTGAAGCTTTTTCATCATGAATCGAAGTATATGATTTTAGGTTTTCGAGATACTTTACCTATAATCATAGCCTCTAATCTAATTTAGCACAAGAAGAGAAGCTTATAAATGTTTTGAAGAAGCACCAAGAAAGCTATAGGTGGTCCATAAGCAATATCAAGGGAATTAGTTCTACTATATGTTAGCATAGAATTCATTAGGAGGATACTGCAAAGATTTCTCGAGAAATGCAGTGTAGGTTAAATCCTAACATGAAAGAGGTGGTGAGGTTTGAGATTTAAAATTGTTAAACACAAGGATAAATGATCCGATTTCTAATCGTTCATGGGTCAGTCCTATTCAAATTGTCCCAAAAATTTTTAAAATTGCAATGTTTGAGAGTAAAGACAACAAATTGATCCCAACTCACATGACTATTAGGTGGCGTGTATGCATTGATTACCACAAACTAAATGAATTTATAAGAAAAAAAAATCATTTTCCTTTGCCATTTATTGATCAAATGCTTGGGAGGTTGGCAAGACATGCACATTATTATTTTCTTGATGGATATTCTAGTTATAAGCAAATTGCAATTGCTCCAAAGGACCAAGAGAAAACAATTTTTATTGTCTGTTTGCTTATAAATGGATTTCTTTTGGGTCGTGTAATGCACTGACAACTTTTCAATGGTGTATGATTAGCATTTTCGCTTACATAGTACAACGATTTAAGGAGAATTTTTAGGATGATTTTTCAATATTTTGAATTTCTTCGATGATTGCTTGAATGATTTGATGTTGGTGTTACAAAGATGTGAAGAAAAGAATCTTGCTTTAAATTGGGAAAATTGTCATTTAATAGTTTAAAAAGCAATTGTGTTAGGACCTATCATCTCAAAGAAAGAAATTGAAGTTGACAAAGCAAAAGTGGATCTAATTTTGAATCTTCCTCCTTCTAAACTAGTTAAGAATGTTAGATCTTATTAGGGGAATGCTAGATTTTATCAATGATCATAAAATATTTTAGCAAGATTTATAGGCTCCTTTGCAATTTGCTAGTCAAAGATGTCCCATTCCTTTTTTATGAACATTGCTCAAAAGTCTAAGGACGAAGAACATTCTACTAGTCAAAGTCCTATGGAGGTATCACGACATAGAAGATGCAACTTGAAAATTAGAATGCAAGATGAGAATCAAGTATCCAGATCTATTGAAGGGAAACATCTAATCCTTATGGTTGGGATACTTTAGCAACTCAAGTGATCACTATTTCAAATTTGGAGGACAAAATTTAAATTAAGGAGGGTAAACTATAACATTCTGAAAAATTAAGAAACTTAGAATAAGTAAAATAATTCAATTGCTAAAATAACTCAAGTAACAAATTAATATATATACACATAAATCGTATGGAAATACAAAATATATACCATCTGTTGCATAAAATGTTGAAATTATGTTTGTTTAAATTGTAGACTTAAATATTAACAAGATTAACTGTATGGGCCCAAATATGATCTAATTTTTAACTTAAGGAGCATGGGAACAACTCAAATAAATATCACCTTTGAAGGAGATTTTCTTAATATTAAACACTTTAAAATTGAAATAAAAATTAGAATTAGGGAGAAATCAAATTAATTAAATTAAAACCTATTCAATTAATAGCTAATTTGGGTACAATGTTTTGTGCATATGGAGTACGTACCCATGTGATTCAAATGGGGAGAGAAGTGATTAAGTTGTAATTGAACCTAAACTTATCAAGATAAAGATAAACTAGCTAGAGTTATCTGGATCCAACCAACTTTCGTGGTGATGAAACCAAATCGAAGTTATCCAAATTATTCTCTCATAATCCACACACAAAAGTCGTCACATCCTTTTTCTCTTTTCTTTATTTTATTTAGGCTAACATTCCACCATTAGAAAGCTCTCAAGAAAGTTCCAAACAAGCCACAAATCAACCTGCAACACTCCAAAAAATGAAAAAATAAAAATAAAAAGAAAAAAGATTCAAACCATTAGCGTTAGCCTCCTCCTCTTTTCCATTATCTTCTTTCTCTCCTCCACTTTCTAGCCAAGCATAGCCAACACTTGCATCAAAACTCAGTACAAGTAATCAAGGATAAAATTTTCCAAGACTTCCCAAACAAAGCTACTCAATATCCAAATGTTTTCACATCATTATCCATCATTGTTCTTTCTACCATCCTCATTATTTTCCTTACTTTTTAGTCAAGAATAACAGCAGAAAAAGGTGTTTTTCTGTAGCCTTTGAGACACCTAAATCATCACTAAAGGCACTTGTAAAGTTGTCACACACTAGCTCCAAAACTACCAAGTTCTATTCATTTTTCCTTGGCTTTTCTCAACACTAAGATGACTCCGTTCCTCACCAAAACTTGGGAGAGAGAGAGAGAGAGAGAGAGAGAGAGAAGAAGAAGAAGAAGAAGAAGAAGAAGAAGAAGAAGAAGAAGAAGAAAAACCATTTATACCATTTAGAAGCCATTGCACACTGGTGAGTGTTATTCAAATTCTCATAGGGATATCGTGTAAGGTATAACTTTCCTATTCCTTTCTTATTATTTTCAGGATTAATCTTGCATGTTAGGATATTAGGAAATCAATGAGATCGTTCGAAAAATGCAATTTCATGTGTATATTATAGAAAAATATTTTTAGCATGTATGTATGCACATGAAATGCATAGTTATTTTATCCATCGAGTATGAAAAATTTGTTGGTGGAACAAGTACATCAATTTATGCATATTTACTCAACAAACTGGCAAGCTATGTCACTGGAAATTAAGTAATTAGTGTGTATTTTAGCTCTGTTAAGGTATTGAATAATAAGGTACATAAAATAATATATGTAGAAAATCTTATAACTAAAGGTTTAATGGTATTAAGACTCATTTTATATAGTTAGGAAGCTATTTATATATATTATGCACTAACCATAAGAATATGACCACAATTGCGTAAACAATGCGCTAGGGGTAATAAATAACACACTCATCCATATAAAATGTTTTGAAATAAAAATTTAAATACCTTAAAACTTAAAAATTTTAGAATTCACCAAAATTTTCACTAAATGGTAATTTTACATGTTTTAGGTCGAGATTATTAAGTTTTGGATCTTTATTACAAAAATCGAAAAATAACGGAATACTATTAACAAGGTGAAAATGAGTATCCTTACTCTTCTTGAATGTGATTAATATTTATTTTGATTTAATGGTTATGAGCATGTTTCTGTGTATTTTGACTAATGTTTGGGTTGTATGATTTTGATGTATATACTATATATATATTTGTATGTATGTATGTATGTATGTATATATGTATATATTGGAAAGAATGTTGGACGACACAATTTGACAACGTATAATTATCAAATGTTCATCATGATATTTTATGTGATTTTGCTAATGCAATTTTGTGATTTTGCGTGTGCTAGGCTTAGTAAGTTTTGAATGTTATACTAAGTAAACATGATTAAGAATTTAACCACGTATCGACATAATGGATCAATAGCTAGTCACCTTTGGTGTTTCCCAAAGGCATGGATTAGTCCTTAATGTTGATGATCAAAATGATGGGTGTGTCCTTAGTTCCCAAATATAAAAGGATGGGTGTGATCCAAAATTTCTTATGGATTAATGTGCATCGCTGCTCTGTAAAGGAGATTTTGGTGAAATTTGGACATTAAGGATTGTCCTTTTGGTCCAAATGACAACTAAAAAATAATCGAATGTTTGACTCACTTAATGTTTGGTAAGTGATTGCATATTCGACACTTTAATCTAAATAATGCATGAAATGTATAGTTGTATGATCCGTTGGGCTCTTTGAGTTCACCCAAATTTTTATTTTTTAGCTAACTAGTAAGAGTGTTCATATTGACAAAAATGTGCAGAGAATCCTGTAGAAGTAGAGCTCATTGACGAGGTTACCTTAAGAATAATTTTTACTTATTGCCTTTAGTTCTGGCACGTGGGCCCAAATGATCACTCATCATTTTATTCTTACTTTATTATTTGAATAAGGCCAAGGGGTCAAACCTTAATTAGTCTCTGATAATGTTGGTAGTTGTTAATGTGAAGATTTAATATTAATCACTTTGATGGATTAATAAATTAGATTGGTGTTGTATTTCTTCAGTTACAATTATTAATTCCTATTTTATTTGAATTTTTATGAGTTATAGAATACATTTGATGTGTGCATGAGCATGTGAGAAATATTAAGTGATGCCTCGATTCCTGAGATAGTAGATATGAAAATGAAAAGAAACTCATTTATTTTTGTAACACCCAAAGGTTTGTTGAATAATTAAATAAAATAAAATAATTTGAATAAAATAAACTTTGAAAAGCCCATGGAAATAATAGTACAAAAGACATACAATTCAATGTATGAAAGGGTAGGAAACCCGAAACAAAACACATAATTTTGCATAGAAAAACTTCATGGGTCCCTACCGTGGTAGTGTGTTCCTACCCAGAAAATGCAATGAAAATACTATGTTCTGGTTATTGCGATAGTACCCTCTCATAATTGCGGTAGTACGAAGGAAACTTGTACAAAAAAAATTATGCAAAGTTTCCAAAATAACTATAGAAAGTTTCTAATGCATAAGCAACTTCTAAAATCGATACTTGGTAATAATTCTGCTTATGAAACAAATAAAATAGAAGGAAAAGGAGTTTGGAGATTGCAGCCAAGGAAACAACCTCAAAAACTTCTTAAAACCCATCAATTTGAACTCTATATAAACTCAGCATGAGTACCCCATTCTCCCCACTCAAGAAAGTGGAAATCACTTCTCTTCTTGCTTTCTTAGCCTTCTTTTTGGCACCCTTTTGTTCCCTAGCTATCCCACGTAGCAACCATAGTAGTAGGAAGGAGAAAAACCCAAAATTCTACATCATAGTAGCAAGAACACATTGTTGAGTGTACTTTTGGAGACTAGAGGATTTAACTAATCAAAAAAGGTATAATACCCTTATCTAAGTCTCAAATTTATGATTCGTGGTCTAAAGTTCAAAGTGTTAGGATGCCAAGGTCTTAGGAGAACAAAGGATGGGAGAAATATGCATAGAAATCCAAGTTTTGTATGGGTTACCACAGTAGTAATAACTGTTATGACAGTAATGCCTTCGTCTTCCTATATTTTTTTGCAAATTTTCCTCTGATTACTGTGGTAATGTCACTATCTTTCTAAAATCTCCTCTGCCTACCACAGTAGCCTACCAATTAATGCAACCTATCTTCACTGATTCCCTCTGGTTACGCGTTAACCTACCTCGGTAATGCATCTATGCTTCTGTTTTCATTTGTGCATTCCAGTTATTGCAGTAATCCTTTCCTCTACCATGGAACATAGAACCAAGACCAAATTAAGACCCATTTAACATGAGTTTCTTGCACAATTTAAGGCCATATTAGTTAGGAATCATTAGAATTTCATTCAAGAAGGTCATAAACACATTAATCAGTGCATTGATTCTTAATCCTTAAGGTTAAAGGCTTAAAGAAGATTTCGAACAACACCACAAGGACTAGAAAGGAGTTAAGTATCAAAGGTGGAGATGATTTCCAAATTTTAACTTATTATTTTGACTCAAATATTATATGTATGTATGCTTGCCTAGTCTAGGAGCATGTCTTAAATCTACATGTTACGCTTGAATGAAATATGTACGCCTAAAGATATACTATTGATGAATGTTGATGCATGAGTAATATATGTGATATCATGACCTATTAGCATGCTTACAATTTCTATGAATGATGACTACCATGATATGATGCTCACATGTTTATTCATCTAATTTAATCTGTTATTAATGTGATTTGTAACTAAAGAAAGATTATAACCACGTACTGGTGCAGTGATGGATTTTATCATGAGTTTTCCAATCCAGACCTAACTTGACAGTTAGTTTGATTTTCTTTATTAGAACTGGGCATTTGGATTGACCCCACTTTCTGAATTGTGAAATGAGCATTTGGATTGACCCTACTTCACCAATGAAGGGTTTGAGCATTTGGATTGACCTCTCTCCCTAGATTTGGAACACGGTTTTAACATCAACTGATGACAAGTTACTATTTGAATCATATTTGATTGAAATAATGATTTAAATATTTGGAATGATCCGTTGGACTCTTGAGCTCACTCATTTTTCTAACATTTCAAGAAACTAAAGAGCAATGGCTAAGTAGATAATAGAGATTATTGTGAGATTTTTCTTCTCTAGTTTTAATTGGGCATGTTGGTCCTAGTTTCCTTTTCATTTTATAGTTGTTTTATTGAATAAGTTCAAAGGTTATTGTACCCATTGAATATTGAAATTGATTTTTAGATAATAATATTGATTTACAGATTTTAAAGTGTATTATGTGAAATCTACATGAGTTAACATGACACAGGAAGTCTTGTAGTGTTGGGACAGTAAAAGAGATACAAAGAAAGAAATAGATGAAGTGACGCCTGACCTCTTAGGTGGTACACAATGATTGATCGATGATTGGCATGTGACAATAACGTGTTTGCTTATTATTATTGACTCGAGGGCATCATGTTAATTTTGCCATCCGAATAGGAAATTAGATGTTGTGGGCCACAATGGGGAAGCGGGTGTTACAATTTTTGAAAAAAACTGTTGAGATTTTAAATAGTTCAAAAATTGGGGTGTTACAAAGTTGGTATTAGAGCTTAGGCAATAGGTTTAAGGGTATAATCATTATGAGTTAAAATGTGTGTTGTAGGTTCCACGAAGGAATCTCTCAGCTATGCATTGAACCTTGAAGTTTTAGTGGATTCCTTTGATATAAACTCAGGTGTTGCCAATGAGGCACAATGGATCAAATAAATTTAAAAGCTTCTAGGGCATAAGTTAGAAATGAAAATATGTGAAACAAAATACTTGTTTGGTCAAAACACAAGATCAGGAGGATCTTATATCTCTGGTTTCTATGTGGTATGGGACGCGTAGGAATTCAAGGTAAATGAGGAATGTTGGACTTGGAGATTTATTGGTCATGTTTGGTGAATGGTAGGTGGCTCTAGAAGATCTTGTTTCCTTATGCTCAACTGGTACAAGACCATTGAGTATAGTGGAACTTGGAAGGCCTTAGTAATTGAGACATTTATGGGATTGCACAAGTGTAGTGAGATCGGGAGGATTCCTAAGTGGAAGTTTATGTTGTTAGGCAAGAGTAGTATAGGACACTTGAACTTGACGGCATGGATGGAAGCATAAGAGTTTTTCTATATTATTATGAAATTGTATGATTTTATGTATGATTGTTTGCATGCATGTTATACCCATTTAAATATTTGAAATATATATGTCAAAAAGAATTATGATCACTAAAACCAAATCCTATACCCAGAAATATCAGAGGTTCAGAATAACCTTTTTATGAACTTACAAAAATAAATTAATAGAACACTAAACAAACAAGAACCTAGAGTCATAATAGCATTAATGCAAATGCTTCGTTGTCACTAATAGCTTGGTTGTGTAGATAAAATTACAAAGAAGTGCGAACAACAATAAAAACAACCACAATAATAACAATCATAGCAAGAAGGAATTTTTAGTGGGGAAACTGTGACAATTTGGGTTTTAATAGAAAATATAATCTAAAAAATACGAGAAATAGGAGTGGGAGGATAGATGATACTAACAAGGAAGAACAATGTAAGGACATCATGTTTAGTTGGGCACAAGCGATTTTACCTTTCCATCGAAGACTGAGGCCTAAGATTAGGCAAGGACTCTCACCATATGATTTCTAGTCACTTTAAGAGATTATAGAGCGAGCCATGTAGATTGAGAGAGAGATTTCCAAAGGAGGCAACAATTAAATGCTTTTAACATGAATGGTGGGAAGAGACGCAATAAGGGTTAGCCATTTTCTATAGTAGAAGCTTTGATATTTAATTATTGGCATTTATGTAAAGACATAAAACTTTCTATAACACTCCAACCGCCGAGACATTAATTGATTAGCTAATCACAAGGGGGGCCGGAGTCTGGTTACAATTTCAAGTACACAACTTGTCTTTCTATTTCAATTATCCCAAGTCTTATTTATTTATGTAACACATATAAAGGCAATTGCACAAGAGATAAAAGAAAACTTTCTAATTCTTTATCCAATTTAATAAAAGAGATTACATAACTTTAATTTAAATAAAAAAGAAACTATTGCAGGGGAAATAATTCAAAACTTGATTAACATGCCCTTACATTAAAAATAAAATGGAAACTTTCTAAAACTAAGCATTCTAAATTTCATGGATGCTTCATCATGTGTTCAATTCCCTAAAAAAATGAGAAAGGAAGGGTGAACACATAGCCTAGTGGATCATTCTTAAAACAACCAATTTACTAATTCAACTAAGAGCACATTCAATTTCAAACACTTGCATACATTAGGCATTTCAAACAATTTCTTAGACACGATTGTATGTTAGACTGAAAGGGGGTCCAATTCCTTGCTGTTCTCATCCAAAGTACCTCTTCTTTGAATGGAAGGACAATTCATCTTGTCACATTCCATTGGAATTACAGACTCTTGCCCATATTCCAAGTACTTTGTCTACGCCTCATACACACAGTGCGGCAAACCATACACCCAAGGTATATATAAAGAACACCCATAGCATCCCTTTGGACTACTATGACAATACGTGGTTCTTAATCTCAAGATCTTTTATTTAATCTCATGCATATGGATCATACATAAAAGAAATAAAATTCAGCATGCTTATATATGATATTCAAGCATAGAAACATCATAAACGTACATCATATATCAACTAGGCCTAAACATGCATAATCTATCGTCGCATGGTTTCATGGATGCATGAACATGGCATTGTAACACCCCAACCCCCATGTT
The DNA here is from genome assembly GCA_030144865.1 of Tinospora cordifolia. Taxonomy (NCBI): domain Eukaryota; kingdom Viridiplantae; phylum Streptophyta; class Magnoliopsida; order Ranunculales; family Menispermaceae; genus Tinospora; species Tinospora cordifolia. The sequence continues at coordinate 85 of JAJIYU010019781.1, read as the reverse complement.
TCTTTGATTTGAGTGTTGGACCTAACCACCGTTCTTTTTGACAGTGGACTTAACCAATATGTGGGTTGGGTCCGTGCTACTTTAC
>JAJIYU010019780.1:0-10672 GCA_030144865.1 Tinospora cordifolia | reverse complement strand
GTTGTAATACCTCATAATTTAGAATGAATAAACAAGAATTTTTGTCAATTAATTTATCCAATAGTGTATGTATAAAGAATTATGGACCATTATTGAATTAATGATCCAGTAGCAAATAATATACATAAATAATTTCTACATATCAGAAAATAAAAGTATGAAATATATACACAGACATGTAGGAAAAAAAATGGAATGTCAAGTGTGTGTCACTTGTAAAGTAGCACGGACCCAACCCGCATATTGGTTAAGTCCACTGTCAAATAGAACGGTGGTTAGTTCCAACACTCAAATCAAAGAAACATGGGGGATGGGGTGTTACACCTTGTCCCGAGTAAAGCTAAACATTGAAAGGGAGATGGGTTATCCTATTCTAGAAAGCACGGTTGCTAAGTAGACTTCGGTCTTGTTGTCCGATCTGGAAGTCGTCCCACTAGCTTATACGAGTAGTTGAAGTTGAAGGACACACTTATTTTCTCTAAAAAAACCAAGAGGTGGTAATTAAGGGCTAGGAATTTACTAAGGTCCAAAGGATATGCTGACCAGGATTTAAGAACCTAGGTCTAGGAAAGAGACCTTAGGTAGAAACTTGGGTGTTGCTAAGGGTGGCACAGTGGATCATAAATAACAGCTTTTAGGGCAGAAGGTAGAGACTGATAACGTGTGAAAACGAAACATTTGTTTGGTCAGGACACAAGATCAAGAGGATCCTGTATCTTTGGTTTCTATATGGTATGGGACGCATAAGATTCAGGGATATAGAGGAATCCTGGACTCGGAGAATGACAGACCATGTATGGTAAGTGATCGGTGGCTTTAGACGAACTTGTTTTCCTATGCTTGGCTGGTATGGGACAGTCAAGTGTAGTAGAGCTTGGGAAGCCTTGGACATCGAGACACTTGCAAAAATTGGTTGGGTGTAGCTTTGTCCTGGGTGAAAACCTAAGTAGAAGGGGTAGAGTGGTATGGGACACTTGAACCTGAAAGCTTAGGTGAAAGCTTGGAACCTTGTTATGCTAGCTTGATGGTATGATTGTATGCTATGCATGCTTTATTTCTTATTTATTTCGAAACCAAATCCTGTACCCATGCACAAAAAGAACGTTGAAGCATAAGTTGTTAGGCCACTAAACAAATTGAAGACCTAGAGACATGAATCTAGAGTTATGATAATACGAACAATTGATGAGGCAAAAACTGAACGAGTGTTAAATTTATAGATAATGGCTGGAATAAGAAGGTACGCTACTCGATCTAGCACTTCTGATGAGAGTGAACAACGAGAACAGGAACTGTCTGCTCGAATGGAGGCCCGGATGGAGACAATGATGAATGAAATGCCACAGAGGGTACTAGATCAACTATTGAGGTCACTTCCATAGATAATCCCTCAAATGGCCCCTCAGCCTCAAGTACTTGAACCAATGTAGGTTTAATGGATAGCACCTATGGCTCAAGATCCTGAAAATCAGAGGGCTGAAGAGAATTTAGAAGATGAGAAACAAAGGAAGATGTTGATAGAGGTGAAGTGGTTCACCCCTCCTTCCGTTGATGGTATTACAGATAGCATCTCAGTGGACTACTGGTACCAAGAGATAGAGGAAATCTTCGATGTGATGAAGGTAACTGGGTCCAGACGAGTGGCACTGGCCACGCACCACTTCAAATGACCAACCAGAAGTTGGTGGCGTATGATGAGGATGGACCCTAATACAAATGTTGATGATATGAGTTGGGAGAACTTTACAGAAATCTTCTATGAAAAGTTCTTTCCGGAAGCGACTTTGGAGAAGCTATAAGAGGACTCTGTTCAACTAAAGCAGATGGACATTACCGTAGCTGAATATGAGAGGAAGTTCACTGAATTGGCTAAGTTCTCATCAGATTTGATTAGGGATGAGAAAAGGAAGGCCAATCGATTTGCACAGGGTCTCAAGATAGAGTTCTGAAAGATAGTAAAGACTCTAGGTTTAAAGACCTACAAGGACATCGTGGAGAAGGCTCTAACGCTAGAACAAGAACTCAACCTGGAACAAAGGTTGAGGAGGAAGAATAAGAAGCCAGGGAATGAAAATGATCAAGGGGCTCAAAAGAAAAAATAAGAATAGTTGGAACACTAATCAGGGGGATGGAAATAAAATGCCCCAATGGCAAAATCGACCCAAGACAGAAGAACAATTAGAGTTGGCTAGACGTCAAGGGCGGTGTTTCAATTGTAATAGGTGAGGGCACCTATTGAAGTTTTGTCCTAGCAAAACCCAGACACGACAACAACAACAACCTCCAAATAATCAAGGGGGAGAACAGAATGTACGTGCTCAATAGCAACTGCCTCGACAAAATCAACTAGGGGCAAAATCAAAACTAGGGTCGAGTACAAAATCAGAACCAAGGCCGAGGGCAAAACCAGGCGAGAGTATTTGCTATCGTTGAAGCCCCAGCAGACCAAATCCCTGCTGTCGAAGGTAGATTCTTGTTATTTAACATTGCTGTAAAAGTTTTGTTTGATTTGGGTGCCACTAAGTCATTTGTGTCAGAAGAACTTGTTAGAAGATTACAACCAATGACATCCACATCACCAGAACCATTGCATGTGTCCACTCCTATAGGAGACACTATAGTTACTCGAAAAGTTTGCACATGTGAATTAAGATTTGGAGGCAAACTAGTAACTACTGACCTTAGACTATTACCTTTCCAAGGGTATAATGTGATACTAGGTATGGATTGGTTGATTCAACACCAGACTCAAATCAATTGCCTAAGACGAAGAGTCACATTAACTTTACCATTCGGAGAGTTACTAAAAGTCAATGGTAATATGTAGAAACTACCTCAGAGTCCTCTGACAACCATGTTACATTGTCTAAAACAGAGTGATGACTTCAAACAATTGCTAGCGGATGATATTAGATCTCGAGAACCTAAGAAGATTTTGGAGATACCTGTAATACGAAAATATGCAGATGTATTCCCAGATGATTTGCCTAGACTACCGCCACACAGGGAGGTAGAGTTCAAGATTGAACTTTATTCAGGCACAAATCCTATAACTATTCCTCCTTATCGAATGGCGCCAGTAAAACTAATTGAACTCAAGACACAGTTGGATGAACTTCGTGAAAAGGGATTCATTCAACCTAGTGAATCACCATGGGAAACTCCATTATTATTTGTGAAAAAGAAAGACGGATCCATGAGGTTGTGTGTTGATTATCAAAAATTAAATCTGGTAACCATAAAGAACAAGTATCCTTTGCCAAAGATAGATGACCTATTTGATCAATTGAGGGGAGCTACTCATTTCTCTAAGATTGATCTTAGGTCAGGCTATCATCAGTTGAGAATTCGAGAGTTAGATATACCTAAAACAACCTTTAGAACGAGATGCGAACATTTTGAGTTCACCGTGATGCCCTTTGGTTTGACCAATGCTCTAGTGGCATTCATGGATTTAATGAACCAAGTGTTTAGACAATATCTTGACCGCTTTGTAGTGGTATTTGTAAATGACATTCCAATTTATTCAATGATAGAAGCTGAACACTTAGAACACTTGTAGATAGTGTTGGAAACCCTCAGAGGTCACAAACTATATGCCAAGTTCAGCAAGTGTGAAGTCTGGATGAAGATGGTCAAGTTCCTTGGCCATGTAGTATCAGTAGAAGGCATCTTTGTGGATCCGGAGAAAGTGGAAGTTGTCATGAATTGAAAATAGCCAAAGATAGTTACGGAGATCAGAAGTTTTTTAGGTCTAGCTGGATACTATAGAAGGTTCATACAAGATTTTTCTAAACTAGTAGAACCTATAACCAAGCTAACTAGGAAGGGAGTTAAGTTCAATTGTGATGAGAAATGCGAACAATCATTCCAAGAACTAAAGAAGAGACTGACTACGACCCCCATCTTAATCACTCCAACTCATGGGGTTACCTTTACCCATTATACTGATGCATCACCAAATAGGCTGGGAACGGTATTGATGCAAGGAAGAGAAGTAGTCGCTTACGCATCGCGACAACTGAAGGTCCATGAGAAGAACTACCCCACTCATGACCTAGAATTAACAGCTATTGTATTTGCCCTGAAGATTTGGAGACACTACCTTTATGGTGAGAAATTTGATCTGTTTTCATATCACAAGAGCTTGAAGTACATCTACACCCAAAAGGAGTTGAACCTCAGGCAACGGAGATGGATGGAGTTCTTGAAAGACTATGATTTTCAACTGCACTACCATCCAAGGAAGGCCAATGTAGTGGTTGATGCCTTGAGTAGAAAGTTCAACAAACAGGAGGAAGAGAAAGCCAGATGTACCAGTTGATCGATGATTTTAGATTGGGTGTCACTCTAAATGAAAAATAAGCCTACCTTTACACTATGTCTTGTCAACCAAATCTTCTGCACCAGATCAGGGATGAACAAAGACAAGACAAATGACTTACCAGTCTGATTGACGAAGTTACACAGGGTAAGCCTGCTAACTTCAGGTTAGATGTCGAAAATATCTTAAAGTTCATGAAAAGGATCTATGTACCTCAGAATGGACAAAGTAAGTAGACAATACTAGATGAGGCCCATCAAACCAAGTATATGATGCACCCAGGTGGAGGTAAAATGTACCAAAACCTTAAAAAGGCCTACTAGTGGAAGGGGCATGAAAAGGGACATAGCCCAATATGTCTCTAGATGTTCGACATGTCAACAAGTGAAGGCAGAGCACAAGAAACCTTCAGAGATGTTACAAACACTTCCGATACCAGAATGGAAGTGGGACAACATCGCGATGGACTTTGTTAGTGGCCTGCCAAGGAATCAAAAGGGGGAAGACACCATATGGGTGATTGTGGATCGTTTGACAAAAGTAGTTCACTTCCTACCCATTAGATCTACAGATTTCGTTGGGAAACTTGGAGAGCTATATGTCAAGGAAATTGTTAAACTCTGTGGTGTCCCCACAACCATCGTGTCTGATAGAGATTCTAGGTTCACTTCTCAGTTCTGGCAGAGTTTGCAAAAAGAACTAGGAAGCAAACTCACCATGAGCACTGCATTCCATCCTCAGACCGATGGGCAATCTGAAAGGGTCATTCAGATATTAGAAGATATGTTGAAAGCTTGTGTCCTTGACTTCAAGGGCAACTGGAGCACATACCTACATTTAGCAGAGTTTGCCTATAACAATAGTTATTAGGCAAGTATCAAGATGGCTCCATATGAAGCGCTCAATGGCAGACCCTACAGATCGTCGTCGTGTTGGGAAAACTTTGAGGAACTGGTCCTCACAGGACCATAATTGGTAGAAGAAATGAATACCTAGGTAAAGAAGATTTAGAAGAGGCTAATGACAGCTCAGAGTAGGCAGAAAAGTTATGCAGACAAAAGAAGAAGACCTCTAGAATTTCAACCAGGTGACAGAGTTTTCCTGAAGATTAGTCCATAGAAAGGGATAAGATGGTTTGGAATTAAGGGGCCCGTTCGAGATACTCAAGTGGGTTGGTGAGTGCGCCTATGAGCTAGACTTGCCAAATCGTATGTCCTCGATTCATAATGTATTCCATGTGTCGATGTTGCAGAAGTACGAACCAGACCCATCGCATATCATACACTGGGAGGAAGTTGTACTTCGAAACAATGCAACTTACGAGGAACCAGCAATTACAATATTAGATCGTAAGGTACAGAGTCTCAAGACCATGGAAATTCCACTTGTTAAGGTTTTGTGGAGACATCATGATTTGGAAGAAGCAACTTGGGAGCCAGAAAGCAAGATGAAGAACAAATATCTAGGTTTCTTCACCCACAATACCTAACCAAACAACATTGACGTGGATTAATACAAATTTCGAGGACGAAATTTATTCTAAGGAGGGTAGGTTGTAATATCTACAATTTTAGTGTTGTAATACCTGAAATTTGAGTTTAAAAAAATTATTAAAAATTACTGTTCAAATATACAGACTGTTCAAATATACGGTTACTGTTCAAAAATATGATTACTATTTTGTTGGCAGACAAATTAAACTTTGGTGGTTACTGTAGCTACAGTAACAACTATTAACAACTGTGCAATTTTTGTCTTTTTCTGTCAGAAAAATCTATATAACCCCCCCCCCCTTCATTCTGAAAATTCATTCCAGCAAGAAAGAAAGAATTTTTTTGCTTACTCTATTCTCTTCGCTTGTTCTTCAGCTATTTGAGATAGCAAATATAGTAGTAGGGAGGGGAAAATTCTAGTTTCTGCATAGCAGTAGTGAAGATCTACTGTTGAACACCTCTTTTGAAGCAATTGGAGGTTTTTCTGATCAAAGCAGGTATAATCACGCTGCTCTAGTCTCTATTTAAGATTGAAGATGTCGTTGTTCATTTCAGTACGCATACGTAGTCTACTGTTCATATATACGGGACTATTCACTGTTATTATTTAGCACTGTTCACATATTCGGTACTGTTTATGGGCAGTTATTAAATAACATTTTCAAAACATAGATCCTAAAGACTGTTGGCCAAAGACTCGGAACAAGTTGAGATTCAGGAAATTACTACTTAGGTGGAAGTGATTACTCTACTCTCTACTATTATTTGAATTTTAATGCTGAATATGTGATGTTGCATTATTTGAGTGCCTAGAAATATGAAAGGTTATTGACTAAATGATTTGTGAAAGATTTGCCTTTATTTTTAATTTATATTATTTATGACCGAGAGAATATGCTCTGTAGTTGCGTCTTGTACGATCTTCTACATCATAAATTGACAGTCATTGTTTTCACCTATGAAAATATTGATTTATGATGTCATGCTGATGAAATGTTTAATTATTAATGAAGTATTTATTTTATTATGCTCTATTTACAAAAATAAGATTAAATAAAGATTTCAACCACGTACCGACGCGGGGACGAATGTCTTTCGTGTGTGTTCCATGCAGAATTAGAACTGGTTGTCAGGATTGACATCTAAATGAACTGGGTTTCAGAAGTGATCCCAGAGAAGGGTTAGAGTTTCAAAATTGATCTCTCTCCCTAGATCTGGAACACAGAGGTTAACCCCTTTCGGTCTAATTGACAATTGTTGATAAATAAATGTTTGAAACACCTAATGGATGATAAGTGTTTGCATGTTCAGTGTTTGGTTTAAATAACATTATGGATGTACTGTGTATGATCCACTGGGCTCTTGAGCTCACCCAATCATTTCTTTCAGGTAACTATTGAAGACATTGCCCCAGCAGATCAATGTAAATTAATAACAGTGTGCCTCACAATATGAGGATAGTAGAAAATGAACCGTATTGTGGGGCTTGTGACCCACTATATTTGATCATGTCAAATGTCGATTGTATTTGTATTATCAAAAGATGGCTATGGAGCCCACAGAATTATTCGTAACTTTGATCATAAATTAATGTTTTTAGTTATTTTGAAATATTGAGATTATTGTGTTTCTATTGTATTTATACTCTATACCTTGGGATATGATCTAATGAAACTAACAGATGCGATAAATGATGAAAAGAAAAAGTAATATCCCCAGTTTTCAGATAGAAAGTAGGATTGACTGCATTCGGAAGAAATGACGTCTCATGTTACGAGACAACCACGTTGCCTATGACGCATGTTAGAAAGATTGGGAGCTAGGGTGTTACACGTCGTGTGTGACCATAGTTTGGTTTTTCGTCACAGATCATGGGCACCATATGGAAGACCCTGGTCTTGCAGTTCTAGCCTCTTTTCATCGCAGGACCATAATCCTCAATGTGGAGATCATGGTCTTACGTTTCTCTAGTGTATTTTGACACAAGACCGCACACTCCACTTTGAGGACCATAGTCTTGGTGCGTCTTGATGTTTCAAGATCGGGTTTCGTGTTTTTGGTTTGTCTCTGTGCCATTTCCTTCTATTTTCCTTTTCATTTCCAATTTCTTGTATTAAAATAAAATGAAACTTGCTAATTCTTGTGTTTTCAATACATGTATACTTGTGGAAAAGTCCAACGTATTTTTTAACATTATTTTCAAACTTTCATTTATTGATTTTTCAAATCTTTCAGGGTATTACAACCCACCCCCTTTAAAAGAAATTTCATCCTCAAAATTTGCACTAATTTACTCTGGTATCATTCTTTCACCAATTCACTAGGACATCATTCCATTAAGTACTCCTAGCAAAAAAGTTTGGGTACTTGGCCATCATCTCGCTTTCTAGCTCCAAAGTGGCCCCTTTTACTCCATGATATCTCCTTTGTTCTTACGCTTTTGTAACACACTAACACACTGACACACTGCGTGACTCAAGGTATTGTCCCCTCTTCTTGGGGTTTTCTTTCGCTCCGTGGAGATTCGAACCAAGGACTTGGGGCATAAGTACCTTGATTTCACGAAATCCACTACCATTGAATTGTTAGCTCAATGGTAGTGGATTTCGTGAAATCAAGATACTTATGCCCCAGGTCCTTGGTTCGAATCTCCAAGGAGGGGACAGTACCTTGAGTCACCCGGTGTGTCCTGGTGTGTTCGGTGTGTCGGTATGTCACAAAAAAGGGCATAAGTACCATGATTTCATGAAACCCACTACCATTGAGCTATTAGCTCAATGGTTGTGGGTTTTGTGAAATCATGGTACTTCTGCTGCAAGTGCTTGGTTCGAATCTGGCTGGAGGCGAAAGAAAATCCCAAGGGGAGGTGACAGTACCTTAAGTCACCCAATATGTCCTAGTCTGTTTAGTGTGTCAATGTGTTGCAAAAGCTTTAGAACAAAGGAGATATCATGGAGTAGAAGGGGCCACTTTGGAGCTAGAAAACGAGATGATGGCCAAGTATCCAAACTTTTTTACAAAAAAGGCACCTTTTGTTAACACACCGACACATTGGACACACCGGGTGACTCATGGTACTGTCCCCTCCCCTTGGGGTTTTTTCACCTCCTAGAGTTTCAAACCCACGACATTGGGCTTAAGTACATAGATTTCACGAAACCTGTTATGATTGAGCTGACACCCGTGTGTCCTAGTGTGTCCAGTGTATCAGTATGTGACAGCTTTGCACCTTGCAATCAAGAATCCTAACTACTGCTTCTTCATAAGTGCCATCATCCTAGATGTTCACCTCCTCCTAATTATGTGAGAAGGATCGAGTTCGTATTTCATCAGCATCGACACATGGAACACATTGTGTACTAAGGACATGCAGTTTGGTAGGTCCAACTCGTAAGCGCATTCTCCGACTTTCCTAAGTATCTTAAATGGACCAATAAATTTGGGTGATAGCTTCTCTTTATTTCTGAACCTCTTAATCCCTTTCTGAGGGCTTATCCTCAATAATACTCTATCGCCTGCTTGAAATTTAAGGGGTCTTTTCCTTTTGTCCGCATAACACTTTTGTCTACTTTGCACTGTTGCTAATATTTTTTGTATCTGTTTGACTTGGTTACTCATACTCTTCTACCGATTATGACCAAGTAAGCACGTGGTTTTCAAGTTCAGCCCAACAGGTTGTTGATCTGTAGGGCCTCCCATAGAGGGCTTCATATGGTGCCATCTTTATGCTTGCCTGATAACTGTTCTTATTGACAAACTTTGCCAAGTATAGGTACTTACTCTAGTTGTCCTTGAAATCAAGGATACAAGACCTTCACATGTCCTCTAATGTCTAAATGACTCTCTCAGACTATCCATCAGTTTGATGATGAAAAGTGGTGCTCATGGTGAGTTTGGTGCCCATCTCCTTTTGTAGCCTCTACCAGAAGTGTGATGTGATTTGAGAATCTCTGTTAGACACTATGGCCTTAGGTACACCATGAAGTCTTACTATCTCTTTTACATAAAGTTCTTCCAACTTATTGACTTGGTTTGTGGATCTAATTGGCAGAAAATTAACCACTTTAGTAAGATGATCCACAATCACCCATATAGTATCTTCTCCTTTCTAGTTCTATGGTGATCCACTGGTAAAGTTCATGGTGATGTTATCCCAGTTCCATTTGGGGATAGGGAGTAGTTATAACATTTTAGAGTACATTCGATGTTCTTCCTTCACCTACTGATAGGTTAAGCACTTGCAAACATACTTTACCACACCTTTCTTCATTCCTCGCCACTAATAGGTCTTTTTGAGGTTTTGATACATCTTGTCACTGGCTGGATGCATCATATACTTTGTCAAATGGGCTTCATCTAGTATGGATTACTTACTTTGTCCATTCTAAGACACACAAATTTTATCTCCAAGTCTTAGGATATTCTTAGCATGTAACCTGAAGTCAGTATGCTTAACATGTTCAACTCTTTCTATTAGGCTTGTGAGCCACTTGTCCTGCCTTTATTCGTCCCTGATTTGATGCAGAAGATCTGGTTGGCAAGTTATGTTGTACAAATACGCCTACTTCTCATTTGATGTCATCCCCAAGTTAAAGTCTTCAATCAACTAGTAAATCTAACTCTTTTCCTCCTATTTATTGAACTTCCTACTCAAGGCATCAACCACCACATTAGCCTTCATCGGATGGTGATGTAGTTGGAAGTTATAGTCTTTAAGGAACTCCATCCATTTCCGCCACCTGAGGTGTAATACCCCAGAATTTTGTCAAATAATTAAATAATTAATTTTAAAATTCTTTTGGGTGCAAATTGTGGGATGACACATGAAAAATAAAACAAATTAGAGATATAGTGA
>JAJIYU010019779.1:0-10650 GCA_030144865.1 Tinospora cordifolia | reverse complement strand
GCAAAAGGTAAGCGTAGACAGCAAAAACAGGAGTATTACTACCGGCCACCGTTTGGTAGGTGTGAAAATGAAAGAATTGTGTTCTAAATTATTGAAAAATCTATGTGAGAAAATTCTTGTTGTGAAAAGTTCTCTCAATCCCTATATTTTCTTCTCTAAATTTTCTTACTTAATAAAATGTGAAATTATTTTCAATTAGACCTGTATTATTATTAATATCATTATCTTTTTTACTTTCTTTGCTTCCAAGAAAATTCTCATTAACAGTTCAACTATGGAAAAGATATTTTAAAGAGATTTGCTTCAGAAATTATTTCTCAAAAAATTGCTTTAAGATTTTTTCAAAAAATTTATGTTTTTATTGTAAATTTTCAGAAATAATTTTCTGAAGTTCAAATATTCAATGTGTAAGGGAGATTTTGCTGTATATTTGAAAACATCAAATTTTCAGAAATGTCTTTTTGGGAATATTTACATTAAATTCCCCCAAAAAAATGTTGCACTAAACAAATCACATAATAAAGTTTCGTTAAGCATGGTCTTAACAACTAACAGTGGCCACAAAATTATGTAGATATTCAAAGATATACACAAATTATTTGTAAAAAATATTCAAAAATTTTGAATACCCGATTTATTAAAAATAATTAAAAAAGCTAATGTTTTTAAAAAATAAAAAAAATTAAATACACAATATTTTTATTTAAAAAATAACTAAATAAATAAATAAAATTACTATTTTAACAAATCTAATTAAAAATTGATTTAATTATTTATAAAAGTAAAAAAATAAAAAACAAAATCAAATATATAATAATGTTAAAAAAAAAAAAGGAGAGAGGGACGTGTAACAGGGGTGTAGTAGGGATTTTACTTAGGGAAGAGTATAATTCCCATTACACTATTAAACTCTCCGGAGCAAATACGCTGAGTGATTTTCTTATACAGAAATTTTGGAATGCCCCAACATACATATTTGTCACACTAGTTTTCACTATCACCAAAAAAAAAAAAAAAAAAAAGGTTAAATTTTTACTTTATTTTTCCTATATACCAAAATACATATCATGGGGAAAAAAATAAAATGAAAACTTATATTTTTTACTATACACCAGTATTTACTGTACACTACATCAGTAGGAGAATCATTTGGGCATAAAGTCGATATTGTAGTTTTCTCAAGAGATTTTATAAAAACGTCTTTTCATTTTTATGTAAAAAATGCATTTTTAAAAAAGAAAATAGCATTATAATTTATATAACTGGTGATTTTTTTTTTTTTTTTGCTGTCATGCCGAAACTAAAATCTCAATCAAAAAAAGAAAAAGAAAAGAAAAGAAGAATCTAAAATTATTTAAAGTATGTTTAGTTAGCAAAAAAATAAATTATCATCTTTTTGAAAAAAAAATGTTTTTTATACTTAATTAGTACAAATGATAGGAAAATATTTTAAAAATTTTTCGGGCCACATATTTTTCCATCAAGAAATTCTTATAAAGATATTATTTTTATATTGATTTAAAGAATAACTATAACTATTTTTCTTAATTTTTTTTTCTCACTTAACTAAGCAATTAGGAGAATTTTTTTTATATTTCTTTGATATTTTTCGTAAAACAATAATATTTTCTTAGCCACCCTTAATCACAATCCAGAATTTCAAAATTTTAAACAAAAGTTTCAATTTGAAATTGTTGGGTCCTCACCTTCATTTCCCATTTACTCCAGTGGAAATGAATTCTCCATCAGTTCGTGCTGTCTCAATCTATTCTCCATCAGACGCGCACAATCACAGAATTTTTCGACACCAAAATAGATTATTTCTGAGGACAACTCAATCAATCAACCAAACCCACTTTCAAGTATCCTTTTCATTTCAACACAAATCTCCACTTCCCAGATGCCCAATTCAATTAAGTTTCACTAAATCTCCATTTTCTCAACCACCCATTACGGATTCTATTAGCATTCAGTGCTCTTCTTCTCATCACAACAATATTTTCAAACCCAATGCCGCAAAATTAATCCTTTTTCTTGTTTTCTATGGTATTTCATTTTGTGGGAAATTAGGGTTGAAACCAGCTTGGGCAGTACCGATTTCAACTCCACAGGGTCATGGAATCACTGTTTCTGAGTCCATGGAGGCAAAAGGAGAGACCCAGAATGGGAAAAGTTCTGGTGATGACTTGTATGTTAAGTTATTGGAGAGCAATCCAGGAGATATTCAAGCTCTAAAACTAGTTTTTTATGACAAAATAAGAAGTGGGAAGGTAAAAGAGGCTGTGGAGTATGTGGAGAAGATGATAGAAGCAGAGCCAGAAGAGGTGGAATGGAGGCTTTTGCAGGCTCTTTGTTATGAGATGATGGGCAATTTGAGTAAGGCCAAGAGGCTGTTCAAGGACATATTGGAGAGAAGGCCTCTCTTGGTTAGAGCTTTGCATGTAAGATTTCTTAACATTCCTGATTACTTTTTAGCATTGTTAAAAGATTTATCGTTCTTAGTAGTATGTCTGATAATATCTATCCTTTGCAATTCTGATTCACAAGCAATATTAGTTAGTTTTTTGAGTTTGGTCAATATTAATCAAATTGGAGGTTCTCAGTTTTAGTTATATGGTTCTTATGTTTGAATCTCCCATTTGCCTATTAGTAGGCAACTGTTTTAACCTATGCTACTCTAACCTTTATTCTAGCCTGACATACCTGGTGCACCCTTTGATACTTGCATGGTGTGAAACAGTGTTCTCAAGATGAAAATGCAGACTATAAGCCTCCATAAGTCGAAGCCTAGGCGAGGCCTATATGGGTCCAAGATGGACTATAAAATAATTATTAAGAAGCTCCTGAAGAATTATTTATTTATTTATTAGTCCTTTACTCCATTTATTATAAAAAAATTACAAACACCCCCCTTCCGTCCCCCCAGTAGTGCCTAGGTCATTGGCTAGGTGCTCAGGGACCATAGCATTGAGGTGACACTTTGATAAACCTAGTATGAGATATGCGTCCGGCACTTTAGATTTCAAAATGGTACCATGTGGATTCTTTAAGGAAAGAAGAGAAAGCAAAAAAGAATATGGTGTCTAATATGCAGCAATTTATTTAAGTAAGGAGAAAAGAAGTTAATAAACAGTTGAATGTAAGGGGAAAAAAGGAAAGAAAAACATAGAACACCAGCTTTGTAGTGATCAGTCAACATCTTCTCCAAGCACTAAGATCCAAATTTTTGGACAACTTATTTGAGACCCCCTATCTCATAAGCCATAATTCGACACGTGATCTTGTCAATGTTTTGCTCTTGTATGAAGGTACTCAATTGTTTCATTTTGACTCATAATCATATAAGGATTTGTACCTAGGAAATATTGGAGAACTGCTTATTATTTAACATCTTATTCCTCCCTTAAAATTTTTATGATGTTGTTATTGAATTGTTGCTCATAACATAAGTTATACCACATTCAGCTAACCTTTTGGCTTTTATTGCCTGTACTAATTCAGCACATTGTATGTGCATCATTCTTGATCCATGGCTTATGTAGTCTCTATAGATGTTGTTTAAGTTGTTTAATTAACTTGGCTGTTATGTAAGCTGAAAAACCACAAAATGGGAAACTAGACTCAGTATCTCACACAAATGTGTCAATTCCCACAGATGGTGGAAATTAGCGTTGTTAATGCATTGCCTAGTCCTTCGGACTAAGGAAACTACCTTGGTCTTGCCTAGGTCTTGGAGGGGATTATCTACAATTTATTTTATTTCAAGGGTGTCTATGAGTTTTTCTTTTCCTTTGTTAATGCAAAACCCCTTGCCTCGAGGCCAAAACCATCCAAACGCAAACCCCATGACATTGTGTTTTCCTCCAAATATTCTCTTACTTTGGCTACAGTTTGACCCCCAAAATTTTCACCTTTTCTTCTATCCAATTTACAATGTCCTTCCTTTTTCTATTTTGTATGATATATAATAAAATATCATAGACAATCGCAAATACAAATAAATATAGGTACAAATATATATAATAATAAATTATTAATTAATTTTGATGATATTTGTTATTGACTAATTTTATTTATGATTTGTATATGAAAGTCAAATAATAATAATAATAATAATAATAATAATAATAATATTAATATATGTACGTAGGCACATATATGCACGTATGTCTATATAAAGGGGACCAATGAATAAATAAATAAAACCTTCACTTACCTCTAAATAAATATCTTTATGCTGGTTGAGTCCTACGTAGGCCCAACCTTGCCTACATAAGGTATAACAGTGCCTTCCTGTGTTGACTACATTAGTGGAACTTCTTGTACTCCTTGCTCCACACATTGCAAGATATTATTTCCCTTATGGCCCTTGGTTAGGTCTAAGGTGTGCCTGTGAGCTCATATACAGTGCATATCTTAGTGGAAGGTCTTGGGGGGTGGGGGACTCTGTGAAAATAATATCTTGCCAGTATGAGGGATGAGGCTTCTTACAAGTCTTATTAGTTTGCTAGAGCATGTAGTCAATGTAGAATCAAATAACTAATCTCTAGTTGCGCCAACTGCAAGTAGCACATGCAACTTAACTCAAATTGAAAAAGCCCTTTCCCAAGAAGAAAATGTTTAATGGGTCTGCATCAAGTACTAGTTATTTTTTTTTCTCCTTTCTTCATCTTCTGTATTAACTTGATCTTCTATTTACCCTTTACGATTCTGTTTTCTAATAACTGATAAATATATGACTCGGGGACAGGCACAAGCTGTGTCACAGGAAGCTTGACTGGTGTTTCTTGCATTAAATGGAAAGCGAGTTGTTAGAGGCAAAGTAACTCAATTTTACTCACCATACTCTTAAGTGTACCTTTGTAAACAAATTAAGAAAACACTCTTCTCTGACACACTCCAGTTCAAAAGGTGGTGTTTCCTGTTGGTTGGCCTGCTTAACTGTTATTGAACTTGGGCGGGAAGTGCCTTTTCTTATTTCTATGACTCTCTTTCTACCATATGTCTTAATTGACAAATTCATTTTTGATTGAAAAATATGCTTCTGCCTTGTGTTTTTGCTTTCAAAATGTCTAAAATGAAACTTTAGTTGCAGTCATCAGCTATTAGATTACGATATCTTGGGTCAAGTCTTGTACTTCTGGGCATGAAAATGCCAGCTCAAGTCATGCAAGCAACCATTCTATACCTTAAAAAATTGTCAAAGTTTAGAAGCATACCTGTTTTAGATCCTCAACCTGCATTTAGGATACAAGAGCAGGTACCAAGCACCGTTTTTTTTTTTTAATTAAATTTCTAAACTATCCTCAACCCCATACTTCAAAACCCTTCTCACACTCTTCTTTTCTTCTTCCAAATGAAAAAAAAAGGCCTAGGTTGCAAATTTCAACCCAAAATGTAAAGAAGGTTTTAGGGTACGCAGTTAAGGGTAGTTTAGGAAATTTGAGAAAAGGAGGACTGGGGTCCATTTAGCACAAATTGAGGTCTATTTAGCTGCTCTCTTTTTTATCTGTTTGAGGTGCCATAATTTGGATAAGAGCGGTGATTCTTTTTTTTTCTTTTAATTTCTTCAAAAATCATGAAAATTAAGGATTTCTCCATGTTATACTATCTGATATATGTCATGTAAAATGCTTCATGATTGGATCCTAACAAGACATACGTGCATTTTATGAAGTCCTCATGCCAAATTTATTTTAGATATTATAGTAAGGTGAGATGAGAACTGAGAAGTGACAAACACAATTTCCTTCAAGATTTTGGAGTCATGAAAAAGAGTCCTAATGCAATTCTTCCTGGTGTTAATTTACTTTAAACACTAAAATTTAAGATTTCCTTTTCAGGGTCTGGCATTAGTCATGCATAAAAACCAAGAAGGTACAGCAGTCTTTGAGATGCTGAACAAAGCTTTGGAAGTTGCTTGTCGTGAGAAAAGGGTCACTGAGGAGCGCAACATAAGAATTTTAATTGCACAAATGCATGTCGTGAAGGTAGGGAACTGACTCTCTTGATGAATTAGATTCTTTGTATTTTATTCAAATTATTTTGAAGTGGAATTTCAAACATCAAACAGTAGACAAATCTTCAGTGTTTATTGATCAATTGAATGGTTAAGATTCTCATTTAGCAAGGACTTGCGTAAATGAGGCAAAGGAAACATGAGGATCCGTCATCAAGAATGCAAATCTATCATTAACCATCACGTTATGCACTTAGAGATGTTAAGAACTATATTAGATTCTGTTTGTTTATTTATTGAAATGACTATTAACTGCTTGTGTTGCAGGGTGACTTGCAAGAGGGACTAAGGAAATTCCAAGACCTGGTTAATGAAAATCCTAGAGATTTCCGGCCTTATCTTTGTCAGGTAACTATGCTTGTAAAACAAATTTGGATTAACACTAGAGCTTACTCATTTTCTGTGATAGAATGCTCGAAACCATGCAATTGCGCACACCACATGCATGAGGCCTGTTTGGAAGACCCCCTGGCAACCTAGACCCTGTCAACCTGTATCGCTTGGCCCCTCACAGAGCCCACAAGGTCACCCAAAATGGGTCAAAATGGGTGATAATATGTTCCGAACAACTTCTTCACTTATCGTCCCAAGAACGATTCGCACTCCTGGGGAAATGAGGGACTATCACAACTTTTAAACCATTTGCCAATAAAAAGTCTCCTCCCTCATAAAATTCTCTCTAATTATAAATACATAGGATAATATCATTTGGTTAGGAATTTTCCTTTTGAAACCATTCTTTGCTATTTGAAAATTGATCCTGTTTGATGGGTATGGACTTCTATAGTCTTCTGTCCTGTTTTACACTTGCTGCATCCATTGCTCTTACTAGCTTTGTTCATTGCCCATTTCATTACACAGGGAATAATCTACAGCCTACTGGACAAAAAGGAGGAAGCAGAAGAGCAATTCGAGATTTATCGAAGCCTTGTACCGGATGAGTTTCCTCAGAGAGCATTCCTTGATGATGTTATGGTGGCAGCCAAAACAGAACCTCTTGAGAGGTTTGAGAAACAATTTGAATCCGAGTTTTCATACAGAAAATGAAACTTAGTTAGATATATATATGCTGCATTCATGTAATTATTATTGACATGTAGATGCAGGAGGAAGGAACTGAGTTGAACTGAGTAGAGTTTAGTTTAGCTGAGGTTAGGGTAGGACTAGAAATTTTGTTGATGCACTAGATTCTCAAGCCTGTATAATTGTTTTTGACAATGTCTATACCAACTAAAGCAAGGAGCTTGTTTTCTTGGAAAAACTTATAATTAATGTGTAATTACACTGTCTTAGACTGTTTGTCATTTTGTATGATCTCAATATCTTATTTATCTTCTATAATTCATAAACTATCATTGTGTCATTGCTGTTGTTATAGTTAGATTAACTGTTCTAATATAATAATGGTTGCATCACAGACGGATTCACGAATATTGATTTTTTTAATTATTGTTTGTTCTATTTTTTTTTTAATGAACATCTCGATCGAAAAAGAATTAATAGTTAGTGAACTAAGAAATAGATTTTAGGAGCTAAAAAATTGCATCTTGAGCAATCATAATAATTGAGTTCATTTTATCAAGTTTTTTCCTGTTTAATGAAATGTTGTTAGATCAAATGATAATTGATAAAGATGTTATTGAGCGAGAGATGGTTTTTTTTCATATGAAATGAGTATATATGTCTTTTGAAAATTTGAGTATAAGTGGGGTTGAAGTTCAAGTCTTGAGTTTGAAACAAAATGTGTTTTTTACTGATAAATAAATAAATAAATAAATAAATAAATAAATATATATATTTATTTATATATATAGGGAGAGAGAGAGAGAGAGAGAGGAGGGATCACATAAACGTACTTGTTAAATTTTTTTGTTTTTTAAAACGTTTATCCAACATTATAAGTAAATTATTTTAGTAGCTTTCTTTTTTACTATTAATTTTTGTTGAAAACTGTTGTTTTTTAAGAAATTAGAATATAAAATTAAAAAGGATACTTATTTAAAGAGTAAATATTTACAATTAAATTTTGTCAAAGTTTTTTATATTTAATTAAATAATTTTAAGATTTTTTTTTATATCTAATCAAATAATTAGGAGAAAAAATTTTAAGGTCATTTTTTGAATTTTTAAAAAAATTTATTTTCTAGAAGACTTTTTCTTTTAGCTGCCAAATACCTTCTATAGCATTTAATAATATATAATAATAATAATTATTATTTATTTATTTATTTATTATTATTATTTTTTAAAAACAAGGGCCAAGGGCTTCCACTTTCTGCTACATTTGAAGAGCTGTTTAGGTTACCGCTGTGCTGCTTCGTCTAGTACTACGGGTCTTAGACAGGGAGACGAAAATGCATCGTAGTTCAGGAATTACGATGTTCAGATTGTTCTCCGAATACCCTTTTCGACAATCTACAAGACCCATATCTTCAATTCTGCTCAAACCCATCGCAACAACCTCGAATCAGACCCTTTTCGACTCAATTTCACCCCCAACTTCATATTTGCTCAATCAACATACCTCAGGATTCAAATCTTTTCTTCACCCAAGGGGTAGAAATTGTGAAGTTTTGAGGAACTTCGGCAGTGAATCTGAACCGAGTCTCGATCACAATAAAGAAATCGACGAAATTAATCTGAAGTTTGCAGAAGCTCGAGAGGAGATAGAGACGGCGATGGAATCGAAGGAAACTGTTTACTTTGATGAAGAAGCGGAATGTGCTCGAGAAGCAGTGAAAGCAGTGTTGGATATGTTCGATGGTTTGTTGGCGAAGCTGCCAGAGAGCGAGAAAGCGGCGGTGCAGAGGTCGATGGGGTTGAAGATTGAGCAATTGAAAGCTGAGCTTGATCAGTTGAACGAATGATTAATTCATGAGGTTGTTAACATTTTATTCGGTAATTCATTTTCTTTGAGTACTTTGATCAAACAGTTTAGGCACACTATCCAGCAGTCAATAATTTCTCACTACTGTTTTTTTTTTTTTTTTAACTAGTAATTGAGGAATTTGATAGATGCAAGGAAATGAAGAGGCAGAAGAAATGCTTTCTGAATCTATAATCCTGCAACATTTACTGTTAAAACTATTTAGTTCATGGCGACTCTTACATTCCACTTCTTTCATATACTTAAACTGTTTTGGGGTTAGAATCTCTATGCCATAATCTGAGAAATCCCAGTTCAAAATCACTTTAATATGAGGCTAATTGAGAAAATATATGGAAATATACTTGCTCTGATTGGCATAGAAATGGAATGGATTTACATACGGAAATGCTTTTTTTCTGATTTACATGCAATAATTTGTCTGGAATGAAGATATGCCATTGCCATACAAGTTAAGCTACTCAACTTTACTAAGCCTTTTCCTAATTGCACGGAGTTAGCTACATCAATTTGCCTCCCTCCACTCTGCTTCATCAAGGACTAAATTAAACTTAAATTTCAAGTAGTTATATCTTAATTAGTCGATTGTTGTGTTAATTTTTTAGGTTTTTGGTTACCCCTCTACAGTAGATTGTTAATAGGTCACTCTTCCTGAATGAAATATCCGAAGTTTTGTTTTGTATTTGAAGGTTTGTTATGTGTTTAGAAAACCTGGGCAACGGTAAAATAAACATTTTCATTGAAGTGATACACGAGCCATGAAACTTACATTTCTTTTGATGAAACATGTTCTTCATTGTGTATGAGTAGGTTAGAAAACTTTGAAGTTTGAAGTTCAATACCTACATGTTATACTTATTTGATTGTGATTGGTACTACTGGGTTGTGTGTAGCTCCATGGGGCCATGGAGGGATTAAAAAGGAGTTAGGGCCCTCATACCCGTGACCTCAAAACCCAGAAAAGAAGATGAATCAGACCTGATTGAGATCTTAATCTATACAATCCTAGAAAAGGAAACAAGAAACAAGATTCCATGCAATTAGCATCTTTAATAATTCACCAATGAAAAAATATCTATCTTTTAATTTTCTTTTTGCAGCTCTAAGATTGGAGTTCTAGCTATCATCCTTTCTTTCTTGTCCAAATTGCAGCTTTAATTAATAGAAAATGGTTCTCTGTTATGAGATTGTAGCACTTGTTCATCCCTCAAAACGAAACAAGCAAAAAAAAAAAAAGTTCTTTTGATTTCGTTAGTGCTTTACTTCTATCAAAATTTGCTATATGGGCCTGTTAAGGTTTCTCTCACTGTTAAGTTCTCATTAGTAGGAACACCAATGGTAAAGATTCAGTTCTTGTTCTTGATCTGTTACTTCTCCAATGGTAACTGTTATGGTGCGATTAAGGTTAAGCAAATCTTCTTATTGCTTAAGCTTCATATTTGGATGATCAAGTTTGAAATTCAAACCAACTTGACATTTTGGGTTCGATTAAGGTTGGGTTAAGTTAATCTGATTAGATTTAAGCTCCATATTTGATATTTAATTTACCAATATAATAAGTTTATTATTCATTTATCCCTTGGATTTGCTAGTATTTGTTTCAATAATAATGTTTTAATGAATAATTTGTCGATATTACATATCAATATTAGCTACTCAAATATTAGATAGGGATAGTGATTCCTGCCAATCAACACGTTCATTAGCTTTATTGAAAACAAATAATGTTTATAAATGTAAAAAA
>JAJIYU010019778.1:0-10684 GCA_030144865.1 Tinospora cordifolia | reverse complement strand
AAAGCTATATTTAACTCTAAGGAGGTACTTTGTTAAGAACATCAAGGGATTAAAGGCCCTTTTGGTCTGAGACCTGACTTGAACAAATTGTTGTTTGAAACGCCTAATGATGGCAAGTGTTTGAATTATGATTGTGTTATGAGTTTGAATATGAAAGATGGTTGTTCGAAAAGGATCCACTGGGCTATGTGTTCACTCTTCATTTCTTATTTTTTAGGAACATAAACCCATGGAGTAGTTGAATATAGATAGTTCTTAGAAAGTGTCTAAAGTATTATAATTTCTTTTTTGAATTTTTAGGGCATGTTGCCCAAAGTTTTTGTGCTTTTCTACTAGAAAGTATTTTGAAGTCTTCTGCTGTAACAATTAGTTTTTTTTAGAGTTTAGTACTTTCAATTTCTATTATGAATAAAATATTTTGAATTTCCTTATCTCTTTTAATTTGCCTTGATTTTATTGAAAATTTTGTATTCTTGAATTTTATACAAAGGCACAAGATATCGAAAAGAAAAGAACAAGTATGTGTCACTTGTAATGTTGCACTGGCCCAACCCGCCGTTTTGTTAAGTCCACTGTCAAGAGAACGGTGGCAATGTACACTGCTTAAAAGATACGGGGGTTGGGGTATTACATCCAAGATCACCAAATCTCACACACTTGACACCAAGACAAGAAACTAGCCCAAATAAGAAGGTTGCATAGTCATCATGCTTGTGTGCTCACATTAGAAACTTACTTGATTTCATGAGAACACCAAATATTAGAATACTCCCTTACTTGACACATTACGCCTTAAATAAGATGAGGAAATAATCAAAGTATCCTAAGATGGCCATGATCACATACAACCTAAACACATGTGAAGCATGTCGTCCAAAGATTGAAAAGAGGAAAGATTCGTATACCTTCTTGACTTGACACCCATACAAATAAACCAACCAGGAAAATTGCTTTGTGTAAAAAATCTAATCACATTTGGACGTCCAAACTGAATTGGCTATTGTTCTTAATCCTTTTTGTGCTCGTACATAAATAGGGAATCAAATGAGGCTCATATCTTGGTTTCACCCTAAGAATTGGTACCATGTCTTGCTCACTTGCCCTAACCGTGCTCATCATGGAAAATTAGAAAGATTCACTTGCCCAAACCATTCCAAAACGTCCCATGTGTGTAAAGGAAAGTTTCTTTGTGAGCATGCCAACCATCCCCCTAGTGCACTCATGAAACACTATATAAAGGCGTCCCTATGCTCACTTTTTCTTCATCCCAGAACAAGAGCTAACAAATCCCTCAATTTCTTTCTAAACCTTCTTCTTGGCACCCCTTTTCATTTCTCTTTTGTTCTTGAGTATTCTTAAGTGAGAAGTTGTTGTTCTTGAGTAGTTTAGTCTTCTTGAAGTGCTTAGACTGTGGAACCTCTGTCGGATTTTCAAGAGTTTGCAAATAAGGTGGAAGTGATTTCTAAAACTTCCATTTTACTTGTTTAGCTTAATACCATGTTCATGTATGCTTGATTTTAGTTTAGTATGCACATTTAAGCTTGAAGAACATGATTTAAATTTCAGATTTGCATGTATGTCATGTTAGTTGATCATGAAACCATGCCATGCTTAAATTATGCATGTTTAGATTTATTTTAGAGTATGATGCATGTTATGTATTTTTTTCATGCTTCAAATGTTTGTGTTAAACATGCTAAAATTATTTTATTTATGATTTATGAGTATGAGATTAAATAAAAGATTTTGAGATTAAGAACTACGTACTGTCACAGTGAATACGATGGTCACTATGGATGTTCTTTACCTGTGATTAGCTCACATGGTTCAAGTCCAAAATACTTGGAATAGGGTAGAGACCCTAAATGCAATGAATATGGCAAAAGAAGTGTTTTTTCACTCCGAGGATGTATTTTGATAAGAACATCAAGGGCGTTGAAACCCTTTCAGTCTAATATACAACTATGTACAAAATATTGTTTGAAATGCTAATGTTGTACAAGTGCTTGAATTTGAATGTGTTGTTAGCCTGAATTAGTAACTTAGTTGTTTGAAAAAAATTCATAGGGCTATGTGCTCACACTTCCTCTTTTATTTTTTGGAGATTTGAATCACATGTAGACTTTGATATTAGATAGGTTCTAATTTTAAAAAGTTTCTATATCTGAATATAAGGGCATGTAGCCCAAATTTTGAATATCTATAATGTAAGACTTCCGCTGAATTTTATTTCTTTTATCAGTTTTGAGTGATGTACTCTCTCTTATTAAATCAATTAAGATTTAAAAAGTTTTCTTTTATCTCTTGTGTAATTTCCTCATTGAAATTTGTGTATACATTTTGGGTTAAGTACTCTTGAATCTCAATGAGGCGTGGGTTAAAAGAAATAAGAAGTCAAGTTGTGTACTTGTAAAGTAACATTGGCCCGACCCGCCTTGTGGTTAAGTCCAATTGAAAGTCTCCAGGGTCAGGGTGTTACAAGTGTGGTATCAGAGCTCAGTCAGTAGATGTACTAGGCTAAGAAATAGAATATCAAGCATTAATTGCTTAGCCATAACTAGAAACTCAATTAGGTTCAACCTGTACTTTGAGTTGAATGTCGACTAGCCTACCTTCTATTTTGAAACTAAAAAAATGTTTTAGAAAGTGTTTTCAAAAAGGAAATATATGTTTTGAAATGTTTTGTTTGGATACAAAAACTGTAAGTTAAGCTAATAGTATTATGCCTTGTCCCGATTAAAGCTAAACATTGAAAGGGAGGTGCGTTATCTTGCCAAAAAAAGTGTGGTTGCTAAGCAGACTTTGGTCTCACCGCCCGATTTGGAGTTTGTCCCACTAGCTTGTATGAGTGGTCTGAGTTGAACAACACCCTTACTTTCTATAAAGAAAATCAAAAGGTGAAAAATTAGGGCAAGAAACCGACTAGAAGTCAAAAAAAAGATGTCAAAGATGGTGTCTTGACTAGACAGGGGTTCTGAGTTGACTAGATTGGAACCCTGGTGTAACACCCCAACCCCCGCATCTTTAAGCATTGGACATGACTACCATTCTCTTGACAGTAGACTAAATCAAACAGTGGGTCGATCCGGTGTTACATTTACAAGTACACAACTTGCATCACTTTCTATTTCAATTACTTCATACCTTGATTGTATTTAACAGTACATAATTTAAGAATTTGATAAGGCAACAATATAAGAAATAACTGAAATTCATAAACTCAATTAGTTAAATAAAATTGAGTACATAATTTGATCTTGAAGAAAAAACTATTACAGCGGAAGATTCAAAACTTGGGCAACATGCCCTTACATATAGAAATTAGAAACTTTTTAAATAAAAAGGACCTAAATAATATTTATAGTCTTCATGTAATTCAATTACCTGAAAAATAAAAGGAAGGGATCAGCACATAGCCCAGTGGATCTTTCTAAACATTTAAATCATTATTTCAATTCAAACAAACCAAACATATCAAAAACTTTTGTACATTAGGCGATTCAAACAAATTTCTTGTTTGTGGTTGACATTTGGACCAAAAGAGTTTAATCTTTGTGTTCCACATCGTTGGGAGAGAGAATCACTCTTGGAAACTCAAACCCAATATCTATGAAGTGGGATCACTCTTGGAAACCCAGTTCAAAATCATCAAAGGTAAGCCAGCAAGCCAGATCGGGGGTGGAATACACACGATGACACTATGCAGTTCATCATCGCACTGGTACGTGGATTGAATCATTATTTAATCTTTTCTTAGTGATAAAACACTCAATATTAGATTAAACCATCGATGCAACATGTACATAACATGAATCATCAAATATTTATTCATGGCACAATTCAAGCATACCATGTATCATTATTCTTGATTTCTAAACATGCATAACTTGTATATCCATGGCACATCAAATAAATAAAGTATGCATATTTAAGACATATATTCAATCATTCAACTTCAAAACATCATCACACATGCAAGACTTATTCAAATTAAAATAAAGAAGTAAAAGCTAGAAATTATTTCTACCTTAAATGAGTCTCTTCTGCACTTTTCTGAAATCCGGCAGAGTTCCGTTACTTCAAAGCTTCCATAAACTCAAGAATTCTCAAGAACACTCAAGAATAGTTCAAGATCACTCAAGAACTGAGGGGATTGCCAAGAAGAAGGCCAGAGAGAGTCAAGAGGGAGTAGTATGCTCTTGATTTAGGATGAAAACAAAGTGGGCACTAGGGGTCCTTTATATAGAGTTTAAAATGGTATAGAATGGTAAGTTTTTGGTGTTCGCCTTGTAGGAAACTTGCTAATTATTCAAATTTTCATACCCCCCAAGTATAGAAAAATAGCAAGTGTGTTTGGAAAATTTAAAAACACAATTTTCAGATTTTTAGGAATTTTTTTCGTTATTTTCTTGGTTTTAATCGGAGCATGAATTTTGGGTCGTTGATGATCCTTGATTGCATCAACGGTTCGCGATTATCCAAAAATCGTATCAGACCCAGATCGCTGGATTTCCTCGAACGTAGCACACCATTCGCGATCATCAAAGCGCCTCGGATTTGGACTGTCGGATGAGCCTCGATTGCAGCACGGCCGTTCGCGATCAACGAAACTCACATGGACCGTTGATCAACCTCGAGTGCAGCACTAGATCGCGATAAGTCAAAAATGTTTCAAATCTGGACCATCTGATCTTCCTCGAGTGCAACGCCGTTCGGGATTAACTCATGCGGCTTTGATCTTCACCGTTGGATGAACCTCGAGTGCAGCATCGATGATCATCACAGCGCAACCATGGATCCTGGCCGTTGGATTGTCATCGATTGCAGTGTTCGAATCTCGAACGTGATTAACGAAACTCTTTTAGACTGTTTGATCTTCCTCGATCGTTGTACGTTCGCGATCAACGAATGCGATCTAGATCGTTAGATCAGGCGGATTGATTTTGGGCCGTTGGATTTTGATGATCCGGTGCTCCTAAGTGCTAGTTTGGCTTTGATCTCGTTTGTTGGATCGTGCAGATTGATTTTGGACCGTTGGATGTAGTTTCTAATTACCAAAATCACCTTCTAAGGTTGCTATTATCCAAAATTTGTCAATTGTACACTTTCTAATTGATGTAAACATGGTTTATTGCATATGTCTTTCCATTTTATTAATTTTCTAATATTCCCTCCTTTCTATTTCTTTAATATTGTATTTATTAGATATATTTCTATTTCTTTAATATTTTTAATGCCAACAATTTAATAATCTACATTTTTCATTTCTTCATTTTCATATATTTTTATTTATATTTATTTCATATTTTTATTTTCAGATAATTATTTATGTAATTATAAATTGATACTTATATAATGTTATATTTATTTTAGATAAATACACGCATACTACATTTTTATTCAATTATATAAATTTTTTCTATATACATATTCCTATAATATGTAGTATTTAACATTCATTGTGCTAACACACATATTATTCACACACACATTAACCTATATATATATATATATATATATATATGCATCTATATATACTTTATTTCTATTCTTTATTTCTCAAGAAATGAAAGCAACTCTTTAAATTTCATAATTAATTCTACTAAATTGACATTTTCATTTAATATCAAATTAAGGTTTCATTTGCCTACCCATAATTTGCACCCAAAAGATGTCTAAAAATTTTTGAAATTATTTCATTTAATTTCATCAAACTTATTTATTTATTATTTTTTCTTTTTGTTATTTGACAAAATTTTGGGTTATTACACCTCGGTCTAGTAGGAACAATGGATCAAAGCATAAAACTTTAGGACATAAGTTAGAAACTGAAAATGTGTGAGAACAGAATTATTGTTTGGCCAGGACACGATGCATAGGAATTCGGGAGCATAAAGGAAGCTTGGACTTGGAGAATGACAGACCATGTTTGGTAAATAATTGATAATTTTGAAAGAACTTGTTTTCTATGCTTGGCTGGTATGGGACAGTCAAGTATAGCAGGCTTGAGAAACCTTAACTATCGAGACATATGAGAAATTGTTTGGGTGTGGCAATTTTCTTAGTAAAAGTCTAAGTGGAAGGGTTAGAGTGGTATGAGATACTTGAACCTGGAAGCTTGAAATTTTACTATGCTAGCGTGAACTTGTATGATTATATGATTGTTTGAAAAATATGCTTGATTTGTTTACATGTATGTCATATGAAACTAAATCCTATACCCAAAAACAAAAAGAACCTAGAAGCATAAACTGTTAGGCTGCTGAACGAATTAAGAACATAGAAACATGAATCTAAAGTCATGATAGTAGAAACATTCAATTTTGACAACCTATTTGATTTGTAGACAATGGTTGGATTAAAGAGATACACTACTAGGGCTGCAACGTCGAAAAAATTGAACAACAAGAGTAGGAAACTCTTGTTGGGATGAAAACGCGATGGAAAACATGATGAATGAAGTCACTTGGAGAGTCTTAGACTAGATCATGAGGGCGCTACCTGAAATGATACCTTAGGCAGCACCGTAACCACCGCTACTTGAACCAATTCCCATGCCATAGCTAGTACATGTACTCGAGGTTCTAGATCATCAGAGGCTTTAGGAGAACCTAGAAGATGAGAAGCAAAGGAAGATGTTGATGGAGTTACAAAAGCTTCTCCTTCCTCAATTTGATGGTATCGCAGACTGTATCACGGCTGATCAATGGTACCAAGAAATGGAGGAACACCTAAATGTACTGAAGGTGAAAATATCACGTAGAGTAGCATTTGCCATGCACCAATTCAAGGGACCGACCAGATGTTGGTGGCGAATGATGAAGATGGATCCTAACACAAATGTTGAAGCAATGAGCTACAAAAAGTTTATGAAGATCTTTTATGAGAAAT
Organism: Tinospora cordifolia; assembly: GCA_030144865.1. Classification (NCBI taxonomy): domain Eukaryota; kingdom Viridiplantae; phylum Streptophyta; class Magnoliopsida; order Ranunculales; family Menispermaceae; genus Tinospora; species Tinospora cordifolia. The sequence goes on along the minus strand of JAJIYU010019778.1, from coordinate 3,793 downwards.
TCTTTTCTGAAGCAACATTGAATAAGCTACAGGAAGAATGTGTCCGGCTAAATTAGAGGGACTTGACTGTAGCTAAATATGAGAGAAAGTTCACTAAACTAGCCAAATTCTTGCTCGAACTGACTAGGGAAGAGAGAATGAAAGCCAATCATTTTGCGTAGGGTCTCAAGATGGAGATCCAAAAGATAGTAAAGACTCTGGGCCTAAAGACATACAAAGATGTCTTGGAAAAGGCTCTAACTCTAGAACAAGAGCTCAGTCTGGAACAAAGATTAAGGGGGAAGAACAAGAGGCCTGAGAATGAAAGAGATCAAGGGGCCCAGAAAAAGAGCAAGAGTGGTGGGAAGATACCATAGAAATAGGGGCAAAATAAAGACGAGTCTAGGGAGTAAGCACTACGTGTGTAGGCAAAAAGGCCACATAGGCAAAAGTTGCCCTTTTACACTTGCTCAGGCTCCTCAACAACAACCAACACAAGGAGAAAGTCAAAATGGTCGTCCTCAGGGTAGGTAGCAGGAACAGAATGCCAATCAGGGGTAGAATGAAGATCGTGGTAAGAACCAGGCTAGAATTTTTGCTTGTTATACCCTGTAATTTTGTACTAAATTAAACAAAATGATTAGGATGCTTGAATTTGTCCAAAAACCTCTTAGGGGAGTGAAATTTAAGAAAAGGGAATGACATGAAATGAATTGAACGCCTCAAATGGCTTAGGCATCCAAAATTCATTTCGTTTTCCAAATCAAGAGTTCATTTACTTGGTACGCATCAAGGAAATCTAAATTAGGAAAGAAAATGGGAAAAAACCTAGCTAATTGAAAGATATGAATTTTTATTAAATTCATGTGATCCTAGAAGTGTGTGCTAAGGGCCTAAAATCCTAGCCAAATGAAAGAATATGAAATTTAAAATTCATGTGGACCCAAAAAATCTATGAACAACCCTAAGCATGTGCAAGTCACATGGGTGATCATGTTAGCATGACATGATCGGGTGTGCCACCTTATGTGATCATATACACCATGCTCTACACACCAAAAATGTCCCAAATAATCCAAATTAGAAGCTCAAAAATTTGATTGTGTGTGCCACCATGTGTGATAAGGTACACCACTAGCTGTTACTTTTTGAGTTCACTGTAAGAGAATGGAAAGTTTTAATCAAGAAGATTCTATAAGCTAAGGGGCTGGTTTTGTGCACACCAAGGAAGGAATCCAAAATTAGAAGTTTCTAAAGTGCAATGTCTGCTCCACAAGAAATAAGCCACAATTAGAAGTTCCAAAATCTGATCATGTGTCCACCAAAGATTGATATTATGCACCCTTAGACGTCCAAACAAAGCAAGAAAGGGAAAGGGAAAGTTTCCTAAGCTCAAAATACCCTAATCTTGGTGCCACAAAGATAATTGACCATCATATCATCACTTTGAAAACCCTAGCCGTCCCATTAGCTCATGCAAACCTAATTAGAAGTTTCTAAAGCCTAAAGGATCACTACTAGCTAGACAATCAAGGAAGATATAGTTGTTGATTTGTGCAAACTGTGAACCTTAGGGTGCACACTAACCTTGATGCCAAAAATGAAAACTTTCCATTTGATGCATGTGTGATGACCAAACAATGAGGCAACTAGGAAATTTGCTATGAGCACAAAATCTAACCCTATGTGGACATCCAAATTAGATATTACAAGCATTCTAAACCCCTTTTGTGATCACACACATTAAGGAAACCAAATGAGGATCATATCTTTGGAATAAGAAACCCTAATCTCCAGCTTGCCCAAACCATGCTCACAATGGAAAATTGGAAAGATACACTTGCGCAAACCATGCAAAACGTCCCCTAGTGTGCAAAGGAAAGTTGCTTTGTGAGCACATGCCAAACCGTCCCCCTTGCTCTTGGAAATCTATAAACCCCCCTAATGCTCTCATTCTCTTCATCCCAAAGCAAGAGTTGAAACTTCCCTCTTGACTTTCTCAAGCCCTCTTCTTGGCAACCCCTTCTACTTTTCTTGTGTTCTTGAGTGTTTCAAAGTGCGAATCTTAGTTTGTTCAATATTTTTGAGTGTGTTTGAAGTGCTAGATGTTTGGAAGAATGGAACCTCTGCCATATTTTCTACAAACTAGCCAGAAAGGTGGATGAGATTTCTTGAACTCTTATTTTACTAGTTTGGATTAATAGCATGTTCACGCATGTTTTAATATCATTTTATCATGCATAATTTTAGATTTCAGTTTCATTGTTCATGATTTAAAATTTAGTTTTAGCATATATGCATGTTTAAGCATTCATGAAATCATATCATGTGTAGTTCTATGCCTAGGTTTATTTTAAAAGTGTGATATATGCTATGTGATGTTTCCATGCTTTTAAATGTTTATATGCTGAATTTTAGTTCTCGTATGAATTATTGTGAGATTTAAATGTGAGAACTTGAAATTTAATAATTACGTAGTGTCATAGTGGTCCAAAAGGATACTCTGAGTGTTCTTTACATATATTTGATGTATATGGGTCTCATTATTGTGTGCAGATGTGTATGGCCCAAAATACTTAGAATATGGGCATGAGATCCTAATCCCAATGGAATGTGATAAGATGAATTGCCTTTCCACCCAAAAGTGGGGTATTTGATAAGAACATCAAGAGATTGGACCCCTTTTCAGTCTAACATACAACCATACACAAGAAATTGTTTGAATCGCTTAATGAATGCAAGTGTTTGAAATTGAATGTGTTATTGATTTGATTTAATGACTTATTCATTTTTAAAATGATCCACTAGGCTATGTGCTCACCCTTCCTCTTTCATCTTTTTAGGAAATTGAACACATGATGAAGCATGCTTGAAATTTAAAATGCTTAGTTTTAGAAAGTTTCTATTTTCTATCTTGTAAGGACTTGTAGTCCGAATTTTGAATATTTAAATGTAAAACTTTCGCTAAATTTAAGTTTTTAATTTGGAGTTATGTACTCTTTCTTTTAGTGTTTTCAAGTCAGGTTATGTACTTGTTTCTATTTTATTAAAACAATAAAGATTTGAAAAGTTGTCTCTTATCTCTTGTGTAATTGCCTTAGTATGTTACTTAAATGAACAAGGCTTGGGATAATGGAAATAGAAAGACAAGTTGTGTACTTAAAATTGTAATTGGACCCTAGCCTACCTTAGGATTAATCAAGAATCAAAGTCTCGGGGGTTGGGATGTTACATGTAACACCCCAACCCCCACATTCCTTGAGTTTTGGACAACCACCATTATTTGACGGTGGACTTAACCAATTGGCGGGTTGGGTCATGTTACTTTACAAGTGACACACACTTGACTTTCTATTTTCCAATACCACATGCCTTAGAATAAATTCATTAGTACAAATTCACATTTAATAAAATCAAGGTAATTAAAGGTAAAGAAAAATTCAACTTCATTATTAATAAAAGAAAGTACATAACTTTGTAAACTATTACATTGTTGATCAATAATCTCAAAATAGAAATATTAACTTTCAGTGGAATTCTTATTCAAGATTGGGCAACATTATTGAAAGGAAACTTTTAAGAAAATAGAAACTTGGTAAATCAAAACTATCTAATTTCCATAGCCTTCATAATTTAATTTGCTGAAAAACAAAAGAGGAAGGGGTGAGCACATAGCTCAGTGAATCTTTATCAAACAACCATTTTTCAAACTCAAAACAATAGCACGTCCATAATTCAAACACTTGCATACATTAAGCGTTTCAAACAACCATTTGTTTAAAGTTGTGATTTAGACCAAAAGGGTTGTTTGAAG
>JAJIYU010019777.1:0-10674 GCA_030144865.1 Tinospora cordifolia | reverse complement strand
TGATCTTCCTCGAGCGCAGTACTCTGTTCGCGATCGATGGAACGCGACTATCTGGGTCGTTGGATGATCATCGGACACTTTGTGCGGGTCGGGTTCGCGATCAACGAAATGCATCCTGTCCGTTCGATTAGGCTTGATCGTTTCTGAGCCGTCCAATTCTCCTCGATCGCGGTGTGTTCGCGATCTCCGATTCCAATTCTTGATCTGGGACATTGGATTTGGATGATCTATTTTTGGCCGTTGGATCTACGTGATTCGGTGCTCCTGAACGTTGTTTAGGGCTTTGATTTCATTCGTTGGATCGAACAGATTGAGTTTAGACCGTTGGATGCAGTTTCTAATTACCAAATCACTTTCTAAAGCTTCTATAATCCAAAAATTGCTAATTATCAACCAAATTTCACTTTTTAATTTGTGTAAATATTAATTTTTACTCAAATCATGCTATTTTAAGGATTTACTAATATTTTTTTCCTTTTTAATTATTTAATATTATATTTATTTGATATCTTTCTATTTGTTTAATATTTTTGATGCTAATAATTAATAATTTGTATTTTCTATTTTCATGTATCTTTATTTATTTCCTATTTCATTTTTAGATAATAAATTATGTAATTATTAATTAATACTTCTATAATGTTTGATTTATTTTTTTTTTAAAATACATGTACACTTCATTTTTATTTAATTGCACATATTCCCATAATATGTAGTATTAACATTTATGGTGCTAACACATACCTCATTCATACACATATTAGCCAATATGTGTAAATAATTTATTTCTTAAGCAATTCCTTAAATTTTATAATTAATTCTACTAAACCTTAATTTTTATTTAATTATCAAATTAAGGTCTTATTTGTCTATTTTATATTATATTTCTAATATATTTTATTTTTCATGTGCCAACCCACAATTTGCACTCGAAAATTTCTTAAAATCTTTGAAATTATTTTCACTTGATTTATTTCATTTAATTTCCTCAAACTTATTTATTTATTTTAAATTATTTGATAAAATTCTGGGGTATTACATCAACATTCAAATTTAAATGATACCAGAGCAAGATAATCACTCCCACCTATTATTTTGTTCCCTTGTGCCTCTTCTTGTTGCTTCACTAGCCTTGAATCCTCAACCTTTAAAGATTAAAGTTGTTTTCTTAGTATTTGATACACTTCTAATTTTGTTAAATCATAATCTAATGAATACTTAGTCATGGTGGTGTGTTGTACACAAAAGAACCCCAATAGATAAACAATATTGTAGCATGTATATCAATGTTTGTGAGTTAGTTCTTACCTTTTAGTGCATCTCAACTCAGATATAGCTCAATAATGGAGTTTCAATGCTCTATCTACATATTTCTTCTCCCATTTTTGGCTTGTGAAATAGTTTCAAGGGTTAGAATAGTGTAGATTTGTCTTAGATCGTGTGTGGAAAGAGGAGAGAGTGGAGTTTTGGTAGGTGGTTAGGGTTTGGAGATGAAGGCATGCAACTACATAACAAAATAGATGAGAATTAGGGTTTATGCGTGAAGATTGTACATATATATACACACACTACTGCGGTAACACAATATACTATTGCAATAATTATGCATTACCGTGATAGTCTACCATGGTAGCCAGTGAGACAACATTTTCCTTTGTTTTTGAGCAACTTACAAACATTACTAAGGTAATTGAAATTACTATCGCGGTAATTAGGGCCTCTAATGTTATTTTCATATTTTTGTCAATATTTTTAATATTTATCTGAATTTATATATATATTATAATTATTCTAGCTTTATTAACACTTGTATTATGTAGAAGAGTTTATAAGTTTTATTCATTTATTTAAATTATTTTATATTTGTTAACTCCAAAATTCTATAAATGGTTTATTAACTTTTGAGGTATTACACGTGGTCACCAGTGAGATAGCTTTGTGTATATTTTTGTGTTTTCTTCTGGTTTACTTACCCCTTCATACATTGAATTGTGCATCTTCCACAACCTTATTTCCATGGTTTCCTCAAAGTCATAAATTAATTATTTTATTTTATTTTATTTTATCTAATTTTTAAATAAAATTCTGAGGCATTACAGCCTAGCCCCCTTAAAACAAATTTTGTCCTCAAAATTTGTACTTACTTGTTCTGATGTTGTATGGTCATTCATCTCTAGTGAAGAGGTTAGGATATTTATTTTTCATCTTGCTTTCTAGTTCCCAAGTTGTCTCTTCTACTCCATGATGCCTCTAGAGAACCTTAACAAACGGGATGTCTTTCGTCTCAAGCTAAACCTTGCGATCTAAGATTCTAACCACTGTTTCTTCACATGTGGCATCATCTTGAATGTCGATCTCTTCCCAATGGATTACGTGAGAGAGATCTAGTTAATATCTTTTCAACATCAACACATGAAATATATTGTACACTAAGGATATTCTATTTGGTAAGTCTAGCTCATAAGCACATTTACCAATCTTTCTAAGTGTCTCGAATGGGCCAATGAATCTGGGTGATAACTTTCCTTTATGCCCAAACCACTTGATTCTTTCTTAGGGTTAATCCTTAGAAACACTCTATCACCCATTTGAAATTCTAGAGGTCTTCTCGTTTTATCTACATAATTCTTCTGCTTACTTTGTGTCGTGGCCAATCTCTTCTAGATTTGTTTGACTTGATTATTCATCTCCTCTTCTAGATCTAGCCCTATAAGCACATGGTCTTCGAAATCGGCCCAACAAGTTGGTGATATCCATGGTCTTGCATAAAGAGCTTTATAAGGAGCCATTTTTATGCTTGCCTAATAACTATTGTTATAAGTGAACTCCGCAAAATATAGATACTTGCTCCAATTGCCCTTAAAATTAAGGATGCAAGATTTTAGCATATCTTCCAGTATCTGAATGACTCTCTTAGACTGCCATCTATCTATGGATGAAAAGTTGTGCTCATGGTGAGTTTGGTGCCCAAATCCTTCCGTATACTCCGCCAAAATTGTGATGTGAATTGAGATTCTTTGTCTGACACTAAGGTCTTAGGTACATCATGTAGTCTTACTATTTCCTACATATAAAGTTCTCCCAACTTATTGACTTGATCTATAGATCTAATGTGCAAAAAAAGCGCCACCTCGGTGAGATGATCCACAATCATCTACGTTGTATCTTCTCTTTTTTTATTCATGGGTAACTTATTAACAAAGTCCATTGTAATGTTATTCCACTTCCACTCTGGGATCGGGAGTGGTTCTAACAATCTAGTGGGTTTCTTGTGTTCTACCTTCACCTATTGACACGTTAAACACTTAGAAACATGCTTAACTATATCTCTCTGCATTCCTCTCCATTAGTAAGTCTTCTGGAGGTTTTGTTACATCTTGTCGCCACCTGGATGTACCGTATACTTCGTCTAATGTGTTCTATCCAGTATGGTATTCCTACTCTGCCCACCCTCCGGTCTACAAATTCTATCTCCAAATCTAGTACATTCCCCGCATCTATCCTGAAGTTAGTATACTTGCACTCTTCAACACCTTCTATCAAATTTGTGATCCATTTGTCTTGCCTCTATTCATCTCTTATCTGTTTAAAAGATCTGGTTGGCAAGTCATATTATAATGGCATGCTTGCTTTTCATTTGAAATCACACCCAAGTTGAAATCCTTAATTAATTGATACATTTGATCATTTTCCTCATCTTGCTTATTAAATTTCTTGCTGAGGGCATCAACTACTATGTTTGCCTTTCGTCGATGGTAGTGTAGTTGGAAGTCATAGTCCTTAAGAATTTCATGCATCTTCCCTACTTGAGATTTAGCTCCTTTTGGGTGTAGATATATTTTAGATTCTTCTAATCCAAAAATAGATCAAAATCTTTTTCCATAAAGATAGTGTATCCAAATCTTTGGCTACTAATTCTAAATCATATGTCGGATAATTCTATTCATGATTCTTAATTTTCGTGAGGCATACACAACAACCTTTCTTCTTGCATCAATGTTGCACCCAATTTATTCTACAAAGTATTTGTATACAAAATATATCCAATACCATGTGTAAAGGTGACTAATATGGGGGCTAAAGTTAATTTCTTCTTCAATTCTTGGAATGATTATTCACATTTCTTATTCCAATTTAACTTGACTCCTTTTCTAGTTAACTTGGTCATAACTTCGGCTAAGTTTGAGAAATCTTGGATGAATCTTCGGTAATATCCTACTAAGCCTAAGAAACTCCAAATCTTTGTGACTGTCTTGGGTTGTCTTCAGTCTATGATAGCCTCCACTTTTTCAAGATCTACCTAGATGCCTTCTGCTAAAACTACACGGCCAAGGAATTTGACCATCTTTATCTAGAGCTCAACTTACTAAACTTGGTATATCACTGATTTCTTCTTAGTGTCTCCAAAACAATCATCAAGTGTTCTACATGTTCAGCTTTTGACTTCGAGTAAATGAAGATGTCATTCACAAATACTACTAGAAATTGATCAAGGTATGCCTGGGCACTCTGTTCATTATATTTATGAATGTTGCTGGTGCATTTGTTAAACCAAATGACATCACCATGAACTTGAATTGCCCATTCAAAGTCCTAAAAGTCGTCTTCTATATGTCTGACTCTCGAATTCTATGTTGGTGATATAAGGACCTAAGATCAATCTTGGAAAAATGAGTGGCTCCCCTCAATTGATTAAATAAGTCATCTATCATTGGCAAACAATATTTATTCTTCATTGTTGCATGACTCAATTTTCGATAAATGACACACAACCTCATGGATCCATCTTTCTTCTTTACAAACAACACTGAAGCTCTTCATGGTGGTTCACTTGATCTGATAAATCCTTTTTCTTGGAGCTTGTCTAGCTGAGTTTTTAACTCAATCAGCTCTACATGTGTTGTTCAGGAGGGAGGAATGGCTATGGGATCAATTCCAGGGTAAAATTCAATCTTGAATTCTACTTCCCTATTCGGTGGTAGTCTTGGTAAATCATTTAGAAATACATTCTCATAATCTCAAACTACCTCTAAGTTATGGATTTCCTTCTGTTCTTTAGTACTCTCTTCTAAGAACTTCTTGAAATCTTCTTTTTGACTTAAGCAGTTCAATATTGCTATCATCGGGCTTCTAGGTAACCTTTGCATATCACCATTGATTCTAAATGTATCTTTCGAGGGCAATGTTATTGTTGCCCTTTTCTTTGGACAATTTATTTGTGCCCAATACGAGGTTAACTAGTCCATCCCCAATATTACATCATTTCCATAAAATGGAAGTACACAAAGATTGATTGAAATCAACTTATCTCTAAATCTGCACATTCATTTTGAGGCAACGGTAGTTCCTATGGGTGTGGATACATTCAATGCCATAGTAAGGCATTTGTTACTAGTTGTAACCGATCCACTAATTGTTTAGCAAAAAAGGATTTGGTAGCACTCGAATCAAAAGTTTCATATCAACATTAAACAATAGAAATGTACTTTTTACTACAGGGACTTGGTTAGTCTAAACATCTTCAATAGCAAAAACTCTGGCCTGGTTTTGTCCATGGCCCTAGTTCTGTCTCTTGTTTGTTTTACTAGGTTTGTTGTTGTTGCCTAACTTGAGGAAAACCCCATTTTGTTCTCTTCATTGATTATATTATTATTGTTGTTGGGGAAGAGCTTAAGCTTTTATAAGGTAGAAGTTTGCCATATGTCCTTGGTCGTGACAATAGAAACATAACCTTTGTTGTCTGGCTTGCTCCCTCCACTCTTCTTTAGGACAATTAGGTCATGCCTGGCGATACTACTACACTTGTTGTTGAGTCTGAAGTGTCTTATTACTATTATTCTACTTCTTCTTTCCATTCCTTGCCTTTTGATCAGTTTGTGCCCTCTTGTTGCAATTCTTGAGGGATTGTTCAAAGTTAATGTTTCTCTCAATTAGCTATGTTATAACTACTATTTCCTTGAATGTAGTTTGTCTCAAAGGAATGACTAGCTTGCTAATTTTTACCCGAAGTCCTTCTACAAAATTTTCAGCCTTGGCCTACTCATCTGTAACCAACTCTGGTGCAAATCTTGATAGCTCAATAAACTTTCTTTCATAATCAGTTACCATCGTGGTCTTTTGTGTTAGTTGTACGAACTCTGATTGCAGCTGTTTAGTAGTAGCCACGGAGAAGAAATTCGCATAGCTGCAACATGCGTTAAAACATTAAATATATATATATATATATATTTCAAACAATAAAAAGTCATATAAATAGTATAAATAATAAGTTGATATAATTGTCGGTCCTATACAATAGAGTATAATAAACTTAAATCATTGTAAGAGATAGTTTAATAAATAAGAATTTAATAAGATGATGATGTAGCTGAAACATTAAGAGGAAATTACAGAAAAATGTTAGATTATTTAACTTAATAACGTTAATGTATGCATCAGTTTGACTTCATTACACATATACCATTCATTGTTAAATAATATCTAAATTACCAAAAAATATATATACACATCATGTTGCGCAAAAACTTTTCATTTTATTTCATTTTAGTTTTTTCAAATTGTACCAGCTTGTTTCCATTTAGAGCCCTAAATCGTAATACTCAAATCTTTCCTTCTTCTCCTATTGCACATCCCCACTATCACTACTATCATCTTTTCTAGTGATATAGATATGTGCCCTTGGTGTGCTGTCGTTGGTATTCCACTCACAATTTAGAATGTTATTGCTCGCATCCAAGCCGCTGTTACTCGTCACTGCCACTCACCATCACTATTTTTCCCTAGTCATCGCTCGTCATCTACCTGTGCTAACCATCGAGCCTGTTGCTCGTGATCCAAACATTTTCCAACCATTTGCCGTCCATCACCATCTGCCATTTTACAGATCAACCTTTGTTCATTCTGCAACATATCTCATTAACCAATATTAATATCCTAACTGTATACACAAATTATACATTTTTTACACTAGTTTTATGAAATCCTACAAAATATGCCATCCACGAGTGCTAACATCCTAACTGTATACACAAGTTATACGCACTGTATACTAATGTTTTTAATTCATATCTCATTAATTAATGTAATATCCTAACTGTATACAAAAGTTACACACCCTGTCTACACACTATATACTTGTTTTTGAGATTCTGCGATATATCTCATTAACCAATGTTAATATCCAAAATGCATATAGAAGTTATACACTCTTTAAATCAGTTTTATGAAATCTTGCAACATATATCATCCATAAATGCGAATATTTTAATTGCATACGAAAGTTATACACACTGTATACCAATATTTAAATCCATATCTCATTAACCAATGCTAATATCTTAATTGTATATATAAATTATACACTCTGTATGCACACTGTATGCCGATTTTTGAGATTCTGCAACATATCTCATTAACCAATGTTAACATCCTAACTGTATATAGAAGTTATGAATTCTTTATACCAATATTATGAAATCTTGCAATATATCCTATTCACAAATGCTAATATCCTAACTATATACAAAAGTTATACACACTTGTATACTAATGTTTTTAATTTGTATCTTATTAATTAATGTTAATATCCTAATTGCATATAGAAGTTATACACTCTGTACAAACATTATATATCGATTGTTTAGGTTTTGCAACGTATTTCATTAACCGATGCTAATACCTTAACTATACACAGAAGTTATACACTCTTTACAACAATTTTATGAAATGGTGCAACATATCTCATCCACAAATGCTAATATCATAATTGTATATAAAAGTTATGCACACTGTATACCAATGTTTTTAATCTAGATAAAAAAAACCTTTAGTTGCGTTGACAGTTGATTCATGAATCTATAAATTCATGAATCTCTATATACAATTGATTAACTGTATGCCAATGCTTGTTTATTGATCTACGCAGAATTTACGAATGATAAAAGAGAATCGTAAAATCATTCTTCTTTATTACAAAAAAAAATCATAAATAAACTGAACTTTTTGACTATTGTTTCCTATTTTGACGACTGAATTTCTTTCCTTTTACAAACGATCACACTTTTCTTGCGAATTGATCATTATTCTCTCTTAATTGTTGATCATACCCTTTTTTCTGAAAAAGTCGAGATTTTTGTTTTCATGAAAATTCAGTTTAAAAACATTTTTTGCTATTTTGCTATTAAGTTTTGTATTTTTGTATATTAATGAAAATGTTAATTTTTTTTATAAATATTTTTATTTTTTTATATAAAAATATATTTTTTACCAAACATTGAACCCTACGGTAGTACCGTTGTGGATGACCTTAGTTTGCAACGGTTACAAACTTCTTCTGGGCTTTCTTTTCAGTCAGTTTGAATGAGCAAGGGGCCCAATCAAAGAAGAGAACCATCCAATGGCCTAAAGATTAATTAGTCCTGAAATGCTAGTACAGAAGCAACTGTCCCTCATTGTTAATCCCCTCTAAACTACTTTGGGATACAGTAACGTGGAGAAAAATTCCAATCTAACGGTTTTGTGCCATTTGTACGAAATATGCTGTTGCAGTAAATAAAATTTCTATCAAATGCTACTAGCAGACATTTTTTTACTTGAGATTTCCGGTCAAGTATTCCATTCTGGGACATCTAATATACTCAATCCTCAGTTATACGTGGGTGTCGAAAAAAAAATATGTAAAATTATTCATTTTCTTAAAGTAGTGGATGTGATATCCAAGATATATTATATTATTTGGAGGGTTATCCATCCTTATCATATAACTGCTACTTGAACATGTGAAATATATATATATATATATATACTTAAATCTTCGACATACATTGTATTATGACCTTAATTATTTAAAATACAGTTCCTTATCATAATCAAATGATTTTCTAGGAAAGAAAAATTATATATGCTTATCATTTCTAATGGAAGAAGATACGATGACTTAAGTATAATTGTGTCATTCTCTTAGTAACAATCTTGATCAAGGTGGGATGCATTTGTTGACTAATTGAGACAAGTTATGAATGATTTGGGTATTGAAATTTATTTAAAAATTCTACTGTTGAACCATTGGAAACACGTTGGCAGATTCTATATCACTATGGTCGTACTCTTTCTAATGCTCTGCACAACTCATCAATAACTTCCACGCGTGTTGAATGTGTTCGTACGAATATTTTGATATTAATTATTGACACAATTTAATAATTTGTCATTTGGGGCATTAATTATTTTAGACTTTCATTCTTCTATTTAAACTTTACAATTCTTGTATCGTCAGTTGCTCTTGTTAACATATTTAGCAATTACAATGCCTATTAAACTATTGGGCCCTCTCCTGTAGTCTTCAATAAAAATTCTTCTGTTGGTCAGTAAAAAAAAAAATTGTTCATGTTGAGTTTGGTCAATGCCACAAAACAAGAATATGACAGCAAAACAAGAAACAAAATATGCCTAGTTAAGGAAAAAAGTTAAGAAAGAATCGTTCAAATTATTGAATTGTCAAATGCAATAGAAAAGTAGGAGTCCATGCTCCTTTAGTTATCATCATGTAATATTTATATTGTGCTTGTGCTCTAATTTTCTATTTGGTACATGACTAGGCCGGATCTATTTGAGAATTTTCATGATACTAGATTTATACGACTTTCCTTCAATAAGGACTATCCTAGATTTTCAGGGGTAAGGTATATTTTTACCACCCTATTCAGATGGTGAGACATGAGATAAATTCATTCCATTTGATCAAAGCTCAATTTTTTGGCAACTCCGCTGGTGTGCGCTTCTCGTGTCACATGCTCAGACCCGTGCTGTCCTTCCACCAAGCATTTAGAGGCGCAGGTAGGTTCGAGGGCCTTTCATATATGTACTAGACCGCTCAATCATCTAGTTTGCATCGCTTGTTCATTGGGCTCATACCTTTGAGCATCACATGGCCTATTGTTCGTTGGACGACCAAGGGCCTTGATTAGGGTTTTGTCAATTCCCACAGGATCACGTGTTTGGACCCCTGTGAAGTTCAAAGTGGTATGCTCGGACCAACCAACATTTTCCCATTGGATGGTTGTTTTAGTCTTTACTCTACTAGTGATTCACTTTTGGGAGGCCGAGGAGATGTCATAAGATCAATATTAATATATAATTAAAATATTTAATTAACGAGCAAATTAATTTGTATAATCATTAAATTAATTGATATAAATTATTAATGTAACTAAACATCTTTTGTACGGGCATAAGCCTATAAATAGAGATGCTTGAAATACTGAATATGTACCAAAGGCTTATACAAGTCTAAATTATTATAGAAAATAAAAATTCTTCTCTCATTTCTTTGTTTCTTTTGTTTCAAGCTTGCCGCCTTTCCCTTTCCTTTATTTTATTTATTATAATAGTCGACTATTTTATTTTACAACACCAGCTAGCACTTGAACTTTGAAAATTAGAGGTTATTCTTCTAAATTAAGACGCTTGAAAAAGAAAGGAATTTCTTATTTAATTAGAAAGGGTATGTTGGAAAAATTATGAATCATTTAAATTTTATTTGATATTGAATCATTTGATCTTGTCATTATTATTATTATTATTATTATTATTATTATTATTATTATTATTTGTTTTTTTCTTTAATCTCTCTTGAAAACCATGTGTTTGAACAAAGATTGTGAAAAAGAAAATATT
>JAJIYU010019776.1:0-10651 GCA_030144865.1 Tinospora cordifolia | reverse complement strand
ATAGTTTTAGATAAGGCTAGAGAAAAGGCAAAATGACTTCAAAATTTCTTAAAGGATGTTCCATGCTGGCCTAAACTTGTCTCTACGTGTGCATTCATTGTGATAGTATGTCTGCAAATGGCAGAACACAATATAAGATGTAGAATGGTAAGTCAAGACATATACAGTTGACGACATAATACCATAAAACAATTACTTGAGAATTGACTAATTTCCATTGATTATATAAAGTCAAACGAAAACCTTGCAGATTTGCTAACTAAAGGTTTGCCTAGAGATCAAGTAAATTGTTTTCCGAGGAGAATGAGATTAAATCCTCAAATAGATTTTCATTGTGGATACCCAACCTAGGAGACTAGATATTTTTAAGAACTAGGTACAACAAGGACAACTAAATGATAGAATCTAGAGTTGCACTAAGGAATTTTATTCAACCCCTTCCTATGATACGTTAGTGCTGCCTTCAAAATAGTAAGGTTAAATATTTTCTTTAAATGATTCCTATAACATAATTATTATATGGGGTACTGATTGTAGTAATACTCTTAATAAGAAATCACCTATGTGAGTGTAAATTGAGTCAATTCTATGAGATTGTTAAGGCTTTCATGAATCCAAGAGTTGTTCGAGGCCATAATGAACACAACCGAGCATACCGAAATTGTCGAAGTTGAGTTGCGTGTGCATCATTCTCTTGGTATGTACAAACAGCTGAGCACTCTAAGAAATCGTGTTTACTTATTAGCCAACAAATTCGATGGTATTACACTAGAGAAGGTTCAAGCCACAAACAACATGGAACTCAATTTAGCAATTATTCACTCAAGAGACTACATTAAAATTATTTTTTGGAAAAAGAAACATAAAAAATTTCATTTATGTGAGGGATGATAAAGTACAAAAATACAAATGATCCAATTTCCATTCATGTAGGGAATTTTTGGAAAAAATCATTTTCTCATATTCAACTAAATATTTAAGTGGATCCCACTACCATTTTTCAATGGAACCAAAATGATTCTTAATCTTTGACGTGTGGAGATTAACATGGTAAAATTATTTAGTTAAAATAATGAGTATATGAATAGGAAATTGAATGCAAAGAGAAAAGATGTGTTTTATTTGAAAATTTATTTAGTCCCACATGAGAGAAATATCAAATGTAGTTTATAAGTAAAGGAAGAGCTAGAATATTGAATTTCTACCTTGCGCTTAAACATAATAAAGCCCATGGCATTACCCCACACGGGCACGTGGCTCTTGCCACACGTGCCTATCTACGAGACTAGTAGGGCCTCTTAGGGCACATCGGACGCACATCACTTTGCACTTCACATATACACATCGAGGAGCTGGGAAGCCTTGGATTTTTTGAAATAGAGGTAGATCGGATGGTTGACATTGCATGATAGAGCTAGGATCGAAGACATCCAAATTTGATGAATCATGGGAGGAGGCACAAGGTCTTGGTTCGATGAAATCTAGATCCAACGACAGGGATACATGTGCGCCACTCGGGACCATTGGATGGAATCCAATTGGATAAATATGATCAAACGACATGCAAACAAAGTACATACTGCAATCAAGATTGTCAATTCGTGACCGAAATCTAAATGGTGCAATCCAATAGTATACAATGAGATGTGATGATCAAAATTGTATCATCGCATCCAAAGACCAAAGGATGCGATCCAATGGTGTGTAAATGGATGTCATGACCAGTCACGATATGCCTATAAATGGAGAACCTCATTCTTTGATTCTTTTATCATCCTAAAAATCACAGGACATTGATTTCTCTCTCTCTCTCTCTCTCTCTCTCTCTCTCTCTCTCTCTCCTTCTCTCTGCTTTTAAAAATCATTATTTATTATTTCTGAGTTGAGTACACCAACTTTTAGTCTAACTATTCTAGTGATTTAAAGTGCTAGAATCACTTAGAACGATATTGGTGTATCCTAGGAGATAATTCTCATATACTGTGTAAATGGGTGTCATGACCAATCACGATATGCTTATAAATAGAGAACCTCATTCTTTGATTCTTTGATTCTTTGATTCTCTCTCTCTCTACTAGTGATTTAGTCCAGCTATTCTAGTGATTTAAAGTGCTACAATCACTTAGAACGATATTGGTGTATCCTAGGAGACAAGTCTCATATATTGGTGTATCTGTAGTAGATTGAGGTCAATCTACTACAGTTATTCTGCTAAATTACAGCCATCACTTTGACAAGTTTTCTGAATGTTCATCAGTTGTCCACCTAAAACCAAGAATTCCTTCATGCATTCATTCAAACTCTCCATTAAAGGTCTTCTGAGAACCATTTGGGTGTTTAAGTCTTCATGATTATGATATGCTACGGTCCTTAAGTTCAAGCATTTGAAAAAAACCATTTGAAACTATTTTTTTCATTACAACACCTATTGACATTTTTCAGAGTCCAAAAGCTTGAAGAGGAGTATTTGATCAATACCGTACTATAATTTCATTCTAAATCTGCAGAAAAAAAAAACAAAAATTCCAAGTGTTTTGAGAATGATAAAACACAACAACAAATCATCATGTTGCACAGAGTTAAACAAATGAATACTTTTTTCGCGCTCCTTAAATTTATCCCATTTCAATGCTCATGATGATTGGTACATCCACTGGCATCCGAATACAGTTTCAAGCCAATACACCTCAAAACTATTTTGTAACACAAGCAATTTGATTTAGACTCATAAAAAGAAAGATCTTTACGTAGAGGAACAAAATAAGAAAAGAAAAAAAAAAAAAAAAAAAGGGTTCTTCAAATGGGGATCCTAGTGTCGGAAATAAGGCGCATATGCACAGAAGATGTTTGTTGAATTGCCTGACTGAAGAATATCCAAATTACATATCACAAACAACTGTTGCAGAGAATGCAGACAGGGAAAATTCAGTACAGAAGAAGAAGAGATATGAAAAGGGCAGACCTTAACAGTGTCGAAGGGATGGCCGGTGATGACGGTAGCGACACCGGCAGCCAAGCCCGCCACATATTCTTTGTACGCAAAAGACGCCTCCGCCGCCATCTCTTTTTCCTTCTCCTTCATCTTCCCCGGTTTCACAGTCTCCCTCTCACTTTCTCATAGACATTGCAATAGCAAAGCATCCATGGTGGCGGTGGTGCCGTGTCATCCTCCTCTTCTGCAAAAACTAAAAGCTTCAGCTCTAGCTCTGTTTGCTGAGTTTGAAGCTTGTTGGGTTCTCCAAGCTATGAAAATACTCTTCGCTCTTCCATTCTTTTTTTTCTTTTTCTTTTTCTTTTTTTTTTTTTTTTTTGAAAAAAAAAAGATGGTTTTGTAGTTTTTTTTTTTTAATTACATGGGCAGCTGCAACCGATATGCTTTAATTTCCTTTTTTTTTTTTAACTTTTTATATTACCCTTATCAAACTTATTCTTTTTTTTTCAATTAAAAAATAAAAGGAATCCATAATTATACCAAACGCCTAAAATGAATAATTTGTATAAGTTGATTTTAATTCTTAGATTCAATTTATTTGTTTGTGTTCATATTAGATTAGGTGCTTGTTATTAATTATTAGATTAAATTTTAATTATCCTATTAAATCATTAATTACTCTTATAGATTGCTTTTTAATGTTGGTAAAAAGTCAAATAATTTCACATTTGGGTCACTCATTAAAACTAAAAAGGCTAGCTCAAGGATAAACAGTCTATATGCCAACCAATTATCTCATGGCCAGCACCAACCATTTGAAGGCCGATGGTAAAAATATGAAGTGAGGCTCATAATTCATGTAGCTAATGGGCTACAAATCTTTAATCGTAAATGAATTAAATTATTTAATAAAAATTTTAAAATAACAAAAAGAACCTTTGAGAAAGAAAAAATTTTTAACATAGACTGCCATTTTGATTAATAAAAAATAGTAACAAAAAACAAAACAATTAAAAAAAAGAATAAGTAAAGAAGAATAAGATGAATCACATTGAAGTAAAGAAGGTTTTAATGTATAACTTCGAGCGTAATATTTAACTTCGAGCTTTTGATTATTTTCTAAGACGAGATTAATCACATTGAATAAGATAAAAAAGTTTTTGATTATTTGCTAAGACGAGAGAATCAAACTCTTTAACCTTGAGTAAAGAAGGTTTTAATGTATAACTCCGAGCGTAATGTTTACAAGTAGAGTTGTGGATTTGATTAAGATTAATCACATTGAAGTAAATTTTGATGAGCTCTATGTAGTGCAAAGTTTTATCTTTCCTACAAACCTCTATGCCAACTGAACTTTAACTTTGAAACTTTAAACTTATAGGTATCCTTGTAAAATATATTAGGGCAAGTTTAAATATATATATATATATATATATATCAAGGGTTAAAACTTTTATACATTTTAATTTAAAAAATATATATATACAAAATAAAAATAATGGCAAAAACCCACCAACTAGAGTTTTATGTGATGGCTTTTGATTTATTTGAGAAAAGTAAGTTAGGTTTGTTATGAAATAAGAAAACTTGACTACAAAAATATAAACAGGGAATTGAAATAAAATTAAAAGAAAGAGAAATATATGAGAAGATGAAATAACCTTTTTATGAATAGAATTCTCAGAAAATTTTTTGATACAAAAATAAATAATAAGGACTCTATTTATAGAGGTTTGTCATCTTAGCATCCAAGTAATCTTTAATGGTTAAGATTGATTTCTTTTTGATTAAGAAAGATCAACGACTCTAATAGATTTCTTCTTCTTTAAGTAATTGATTGCATCATCAGCTGCATCAACATTATATTGACATCCATTTTATTATTATTTTATTTATAACACTCCTCCTTAGATGTCTATTACTACATGGAATGTGTCTCGTTAAAATCTTACTTAAAAAAATCCTGTGAGAAAAAATTCAAGTGAAGGAAAAAGAGTATATTATTCTTTTGATGATTTAGGTGCTACCTCGTTAAAAATCCTACCAAGTAAAAACTCATTAGGAAAACCTTGTGTAAGAGAAAAAGAGTACCACAATATTATTTCCCCCTCATAAGAACATCACAGGAGACTTTTAAGTGGTTTTATTCTAATTTTATAAATCGATTTTTCAAATGTCACAACAAGTAGCACCTTGATGAATAAATATGTCAGATTATCATATGATCTTATTTGTTGGATATCAATTTGTTTGTTCTTTTGAAGTTCATGTGTAAAAGAAAAACCTTTGATGAGATATGTTTCATTCTATCACCTTTGATATATCCTCCCCTTTAATTGTGCAATGCAAGCGGTATTATCTTCATATAAGATTGTGAAAATTTCTTTATTCAAAGGTAATCCATAATTTTCTATAATATAATAGGTCTTTAATCTCAACTAGATACATTCTCGGCTTGTCTCATGAATTGCTATTAATTCAGCATGATTAAAAGAGGTTGCAGCTAATGATTGTTTTGTAAACCTCTATGAAATGACAGTTCCATATATAAATAAATAACCAATTTGATAACGTGCTTTATGGGTATCAAACAAATATCCAACATTATTATAACCGATTAGTATTGTTTTCTAATTTTTGTAATAAAATAGACCCCTATCAATTATTACTTGGAGATATCGCAAAAGGTTGTTGATTCCATTTTAATGTCTTCGAGTTAGAGAAGAATTGGATCTTGCTAATAGATTCACTGAAAATGATATATAAGGTCAAGTGTTATTAGCAGGACACATAAGTGCACACATTACACTAAGATACGGTACTTCAGGACCAAGAATCTCTTCATTATCCTCTCTCAGTCGAAAAGGGTCTTTATTTATATTAAGAAATTATACAACAATTGGGGTACTTAATGAATGTGTTTTACCCATATAAAATCTTTTTAAAACTTTTCACTATACCTTGATTGATGAATAAAAATTTCATCTTCCAAATGTTCAATTTGTAATCTAAAGTAGAACTTTGTTTTTTCCAAAGTCTTTTATTTCAAATTCATTTCTTAACTAATTTGCCACTTTGAGACCTCTTATAGAGTTTCAATGATGTTTAAATCATCAACATATACAGCTATTATCACAAATTTAAATTCAGATTTTTTTATAAAAATACAAGGGCAAACTGGATCATTTTTATATCATTCTTTCACTAAAAATTTACTTAGATAGTTATACCACATATGCTTCAATCCATATAAGGATTTGTGCAACTTAATGGAGTAATGCTCTCAAGCATTTTAAATCCTTCGGGGATTTTCATGTAAATTTCATTATCAAGGATACCATATAAATATGTTGTAACCACATCCATTAGGCGTAAATCGAGGTTTTCGTGGATACCCAAAGTTATAAGATATCGAAAGGTTATGACATCCATTACATGATAATATGTTCCGTCATAATCAATGCCTAGTTTTTGTAAAAAAAACCTTAGGGAACAAGTCTTGCTTTACATCTTACAATTTTATTTCTCTCATTTCTTTTGCACACAAATACCAATTTATACCCAACAGATTTTACATTATCTGGTATGTGAACTACAAGTCCAAAAACCTTCCGTTTTGTAAGTGAGTTTAATTCAGATTGAATTACATCTTTTCATTTTGGTCAATCATCTCTAGAACGACATTCTTCTAAAGATTTTGGCTCTTAATCATCCTCCGGAATATCAAAGGCTACATTATATGTAAAAACATTATCAATAATAGTTTTCACTCGATTCTAGCATATTTTGGTGCTAGCAAAAGTTATGGAGTTTTCTTCATTATCTATTTGAGGTGCTTGAATTACTTGAGGAGTTTCATGTTCAGGTAAGCTTTTACTCTCTTCAATCTTGTTTATCCTCTCAATAAGGTTATTATTATTATCTTGACTTTTTTTTTCTTACATGGATTTTTATCTTTTGAACCAAGCAGTCTACCATGCTTCAGGCATAGTTTAGACGGATCATCCTTCAGGGACTTCGATGCTTATTGATTCATTTGCAGTTGGTATATATGGCTTGGTAATCCGTTTGGAATTAGAATGCATTTGACAACTGATTCGCTATATTTTGCAAATGAATGATTTTCTGAATTTTAAGTTCACTTAAATTTATACCAGGATCAAGATAATTTAAAGATGTTGCATTCTAGGATATCTCCTTTATAATTGACTTAGTTTCTCCTCCTTAATGTTGGAAATGTTTTTCATCAAATTGACAATCAACTAATCTTGCTGTAAATACATCTCTTGTTAATGGCTCAAGATATTTCAGTATTGAAGGAGATTCATACCCAACATATATTTTCACCCTTCTTTCAGGTCTCATTTTAGTACATTGTGGGGGTTACTACAAGCACATATACCACACAACCAAAAGTTCTCAAATGAGAAATATTGGAGTCATGACCATAAGCCAATTCTAAAGGAGAATATTTATGATAACTAGTTGGCCTTATACGCATAAGTGTTGCAGCATGCAAAATAGTAGTCCCCGACTTGATGTTGGAAGTTTTGTACTCATAAGCAATGGTCTAGCAATTAGCTATAGTCGTTTTATAAAAGATCCTGCTAGACCATTTTGTGTATGAGCATGATTTACAAGATGTTCACCATTTATTCCTATTGACATGCAATAATTTTCAATAGCATATGAGGAATATTCACTAACATTATCAAATCGAATGTTCCTAATTGGATAATCTGAAAATTATGTTCTTAATCAAGTAATCTTACAAACACCAGGTTGCGAATTGATGATAAGCACACATATGACCATATTGTAAATGTATCAATTAGAACCATGTAATATTTAAATGGTTTACATGATGGATGAATAAGACCAAATATGTCGCCATGAATTTTTTCCAAAATATTAGGAATTCAATCTCAATTTTAGTTGGTGATAGCTTTATGATTAATTTGCCTTGAAAACAAGAACAAGCAACACATAAGAAGTCATTAGATGTAACCAGTCTTTAATTTTTCGATTGATGTTCGAGTGTACTTTTGATTATCCTTGTCATCATAATTGATCTATGATGGCCCAAATGATTGTGCCAAATAATAAAAGTATCTGGGTCAGTGAACTTTTGGTTTAACATTACGTTTGATTCAATTATACTTATTTTTATATAGGACAATCCAAATGAAAAACATAAAAATTTTTCAATGATTAATTTCTTCCCACATATATTGCTTGTTATACAAAGGTATTCAATACCTTTTTATTTATTGTCTCAACAAGATATCCATTTCTGCATATATCTTTAAAAGTTAATAAGTTTCTTCGAGACATAGGAGAGAATAGGGTATTATCAATTATGATTTTGTGCCACTAGGTAGGCATACATAAGCTATTCTAGGGCCTTCAATTAACTTTGCGCTACTAATTAGAGTGTCCACATTTGCTTTATCCATTTTTAAATTAATGAAATATCTCCCTTTTTTTAATATTGTATGCATTGTCGCACTATCAACCAAATAGATATCCTTAATGCGAATACTTAATCTAGCGGAGTTTTTGGTAATATCTATTGCTAATAAATAAGAAAATTAAATTCAAAACAGGAAAATTAAATTCAAAATAAAAGGAAATAAAATAAAACAAAATATTATTAAGAACAATACACATATAAACACACTTGGAATTCTAAAACAGACATAAACAAATTAAAATAAACATCACATTTTTTTTGAATATTTTCATCATCAACAATCCTTAGGATGTTCAAAAAAATATGTAATTTTTAGATTCGTCATATCATCATGGTCATGTTCAAAGACTTTTATTAGCAAAATTTGCCTCAACATTTTTTCCTTTTGTTTTCAGTGATTTTTGATAAAGATCAATAAAGTGTTTCGGTGTACGATAGGTTCGCGACCAGTGCCCTTTCATTCTACATTGGTGGCATGCATTTTCATTATTATATTGCCTTGTAAATTTTTATTGTTATACCACTTCTGGTGGTAATTTTTCTTTTTTGCTTATTGATGAATTATTTTGACAACCACGAGTGGGTGGATTATATCATCCACGACCACGACCACATCTTTAACTATTTGGACGATAGCTTTTGTTACTTTCACGATTATTATACGTTGTCACATTCACTTCTAGGAATGGAGTAGAGCTACTGGGTCGAGCTTCATGATTTCTTATTAATAATTTATTTTTTTTACTTGGTAACAAGAAATGCAAGAAATTAATTTAGAATATTTTTTAAAGTCTTTTTCTCAATATTGCTGTTGTAGGAGCGTATTTGAGGCATGAAATGTAGAAAGTGTTTTCTCCAACATATCATAATCATACATATTTGCTCCACATAATTTTAATTGAGAAGTTATTTTAAACAAAGTGGAGTTATATTGACTGATTGATTTAAAGTCTTGAAAACGTAAATGGTTCCAGTTATACTGAGCTTTTAATAGCACATCTATCTTTAAGTGGTCATATCTTTCTTTTAGATTCTTCCACAAGGTAAGAGGATCCTTGGCTGTGAGATATTCATTTTTCAGATCCTTATAGAGATGGTGGCGAAGAAATACTATAGCTTTGACACGTTTCTAAAGCGATGCACTATTTTGATTTTTTTATGGTTTCTCCAAGACCATCAACATCAAGATGCATTTCAGCATCCAAAACTCATGATAAATAGTCATTTATCATAATATCAAGAGTAACAAATTCAAGTTTAACTAAATTAGACATTATAATAAAAAAGATATTATTTACTTGAAAGATTATGTAGTAAGAAAGAAGCAGTAGAACTCAGGCTTGTAGCTAGGAAGAATTGGCAAAGACTTTTGTTGATAACGTGTTATGAAATAAGACAACTTGACTACAGAAATATAAACAGAGAATTGAAATTAAATTAGAAAGAAGAAAAATATATAAGAGAAAGAAAAAACCTTCTTATTAATAGAATTTTCAAAAAAAAAATTTGATATAGAAATGTATAATAAGGACCCTGTTTATGCAGGTTTCTTTCTTAGCTTCCAAGTAATTTTTAATAGGCGAGATTGATTTCTTCTTTATTAAGAAAGATCAACAGTTTTAATAAAATTTTTCTTCTTTAAATAATTGATTACATCATCAGTTACATTAGCATTGAATCAATAGTTGCATTAGCATTGCATAAACATTCACTTTATTATTATTTTATTCATAATAAGGTTATAAATTCATGTAATTTTCTTTCAAAATATGCTCTCCGGAAAATTGACAATTTGGTAAATACGTCGTTTTCCAAGGGTTAGGAAGGAGAAAAGAGAAAAACTGAAAGTGGGTCAGCGAGAATGAGTCTTGAGCAGCACAGCGAACCACGTGTTCAGAAGTCACCACGGCATTGGGTTCGGAGCTGGACACGTGGCCTAACACGTGTCATTGGACCCGTCTTCTTTTCTCATAACGTCTTCACTATTTAATGAAACTGTGGTTTTTCAGGCAAGAAACCATGCATGAGCAGCACTAATTAGTTAGAACGTACCCGGCAGGAAGAGAAATCCGTTAGTATTTTCCATCATCTGTACAAGGCTCTCCTGTTACATACATGAGCAAGAAGATGTCAACCGGAAGCGGAAGACACACAACGCATGGGTATCACATGGTGGAGGGGAAGTCGAATCATGCCATGGAAGATTACGTCGTTGCACGATTCAAGGAAGTGGATGACAAAGAGTT
>JAJIYU010019775.1:0-10671 GCA_030144865.1 Tinospora cordifolia | reverse complement strand
GACTGTTTTCACAAGTTTAATTCTAATTCTTAATCAATCGAATTTGTAGCTTTAATAAAGTTTAAATTGATAGTAAATTGGGCTTTTAGATAGTTGATTTTTATACGTTCCTTGAGGACGATATCCGGTCTCACCGGTTATTACTATTGCGATCCCGTACACTTGCGGGGTAGCTAACAGCAATACGCTAGTGTGGATACGTTTCTATTTTCCATTCATTCTATTGTTTGGTCTAGATTCATTTCGAGCACACTTCCATTTCCCTTCTTATTTCCCATTTCCCTGATTTCTATTCTAGGCATGACGTGTTAGAACAAAGTGAGACTTGCTAATTCAACAACTTGCATGTACTTTTTAAGGGATTAATATCAGTTATCATTAAGGCCATATAATAATGTTGCACCTCAATTTTCATATAATTGGTGGGAATTAATTTATCTTTATTCATTTCATTTCATATAGATTTTTAGGGTATTAAAAGTTGCTTGTTCATTTACAAGAGTGTGAAGAGAGAAGCGTAGACTACATGCATTTTTACATGTTCCTCGCTAACAAAGAATGAGATGTGATGAGCTCGACTAAAACCCCAAAGTAATACTTTTCCCATGAAAGTAGTATCTCGAATTGAAATGAACATCTAAACAAGTAGAAAATAACTTTCAATACCATAAATTATCTTATTAAATGAAGCATTGAACATTAAGAACCTTATCAAAGAAAGAAATATATTCTAAATAGGTTACGTGCCATTTTTCTACAGAATAATAATGATTATGATCTCATTCAATTGTCTTTTCCGTTTGTTAGAGTGTAATGAAGCTAACAACATCTATTTAGAGTTTTCCACACACCTAGAATTTAAATGAGCAAGAACATCGATGAGGAAATTCTATCAGAATGAAATGAGGAAGCAAGCTTCAAAAACTCGTTTAAGTAAATGAAATCAATTCTAAAGGAGCTATTGGACCCTTCAAAAACTCGTTTAAGTAAATGAAATCAATTCTACAACAGAAAAGAAGTAAAATAACTTGTTTGTTCATTTACAAGAGTGTGTGAGGAGAACACCGTAGAGTACGCTCATTTCTACAAGTACCTCGCTAGCAAAGAATGTGATGAGCTCAACTAAAACCTCAAAGCAATAGTTTTTCCATTAAATTAGGGTCAGGATTTGCAATAAGCTTCTAAACAATTAGAAAATCACTTTCAATACTATAAAACATCTTAAATGAAGCATAGAACTTTAAGAACCCTTATCAAAGAAAGAAATATATTCCAAATAGGCTACGTGCCATTTTTCTATAAAAGAACAATTGTTTTTGCATTTGTGAGAGTGTAATGAAGCTAACATCTATTTTAAGTTTTCCGTGCACCTAGAATGCAAGTGAGCCAAAAGATCGCTTATGAAATTTTATCTAAATGAAATGAGGAAGTAAGCTTCAAAAACTCATTTAAGTAAATGAAATTAGTTCTAAATGAGTTATTGGACCCTTCTCTACAACAGAAAAGAAGTAAAATAAGTTGTTTGTTTATTTACAAGAGTGTGACGAGAGGAACATAGACTACATTCATTTTAAGTTCCTAGCTAGCAAAGAATGTGATGAGCTCAACTGAAACCTCAAAGTAATACTTTTCCCGTGAAATTAGGGTCTCAAATTACAATAGAAGTAAGCTTCAATGAAGCATCTTAAATGAGGCATTGAACATTAAGAACCCTTATTAAAAAAAGAAATATATTCAGAATAGTCTACGTGTAATTTTTCTATGAAAGAACAAGGATTATGATCTCATTAAATTATTTTTTTTTTCATTTTTTAGAGTGTAATGAAGCTAACAACATCTATTTTAAGTTTTTTGTGCACCTAGAATGCAAGTGAGCCAGAAGAACACTTATGAAATGTTATCAGAATGAAATGAGGAAGCATGCTTCAAGGACTCATTTAAGTGAATGAAATTGATTCTAAATGAGCTATTGGACCTTTCTCTATAGCAAAAAATGTAATACCTAAAAATTTTGTCAACAAAAGTTATTAATGAAATAAAAAATTCATTGAGAAAAAAATTCTAAGGTAAATGAAAGTGTGTTGATGGAAATATCAATTAAATAGAATTAATTATGAAATTTAATTAGTTGCTTTCATTTATTAAGAAATAAAGAATAAAAATAAAAATATATATGCAAATAATGAAATGAAAAAAAATTGAGAAATAGGGATTATTAATTGTTGGCAATATTAAAAAAATAGAAAAATATCTAATAAATACAATATTAAATAATTAGAAAGGGAAAAATATTAGTAAGTCCATAAAATAGGATGATTTGTGCAATAAAACCAAGTTTTCATCCGTTAGAAAGTGTCTAATTAGCAAAATTCGAAAAATAGCAACCTTAGAAAGTGATTTTGAAATTAGAAACTGCATCCAACGGCCAGAAATACATCATCTGCACGATCTACGATTTCACAATCACGATCAAAACCAAAACCGACGCCCGAATGCACCGAATCAGCCAAATCCAATGGCCACATTCAATCGATCAGATCCAACGGCTCACGGCTCAGGTGCAAGAGTTGATCGCGAACGTGCTGAGATCGAGGAACATCCAATGGACTATCGCGAACGTGCTGAGAGCGTAGTCGAAGATGGCAAACACATCGTGATCAAGGATCATCCAACGACCTGGATGGAATTTGTTGATCACGATCGAGATCTGCACACTGCGATCGATGCACATTCGACAGCCCAGAAAGACCCGTTCCGATCAATCGCAAACCGAACACTGCGCTCGAGGAAGATCCAACTGCCCAGATTGAACTCACATGATCTGTGATCTACCACTGCGATCGAGAATGATTCGACGTCTAGGATCGTTTGCTCTGAAATAAAAACAAAAAAAAAACCAAATAAAATCCGAATAAATTTGAAAAAAATCCCAAAAAATTCTGAAGAAAGGTTTCTAAATTTCAAAAAATTATTACAATGCACTTGCTATTTTCCTATACTTGGGAGACACGAAATTTTGAATAATTAGCAAGTTTCCTAGAAGGAGAACACTAAAAACTTGTCATTCTATACCCTTTTGAACTCTATATAAACACCCCCATGCTCACAACTTACCTCATCCCAAGCAACAAGAGTTGAGATTTCATCTTGTTCTTCAAAGCCCTCTTCTTGGCACCCCCTTCTCATCATCTTTTCCCTCTTAAGTGTGAGAAGTTCTTGGTTTGAAGATTCTTCTTGGGTGATTGTCTTAGTGCTTGAACATTGGGAGCTCTTGTCCAAACTTTGGGGGAAACTACATCTCAAGGTGGAAGTGATTTCTCTAACACCCCCTTTTTCTTATTCAAATTTCTAGCATGTTCATGGTTTGTTTGGCTTTTGAAATCAAAATAATTTCAGTTCAAGCATTCAAAAGTATATTTTCAATTTTAGATTTGATTCTTGTTTGAATTTATGCATGCATAATAATCATGCCATGTTTAGTATCATGCTTAGGCTTTATTTCAAAGTATAATGCATGATTTTGATTATTTCATGATTAAATTTTCAATTTGATCATATGCTGAATTTATTTATTTCAGTTTCATGTTCTGAAATTTATCTTATGATTCAAGAACACATGATTTAACAAAGATGATGGTGATAATACCATCATAGCAAATGTGTGGGTTGCTATGGATGTTCTTTTCATATGATTAGTTCATATGGTTCTAAGACCAAAGTACTTGGTTGGTGGGTAAGTTCCATTGAAGTCCAAAAGTCCAATGAAATTGGCTAAGAAAATCTATATTTCATTCTAAGGAGGTACTTTGTTAAGAACATCAAAGGCTTCGAGACCCTTTTGGTCTAAGATGTCAACTTTAAACAAAAATGTTGTTTGAAATGCCTAATGTATGCAAGTGTTCGAAATATGAATGTTTTATTGGTTTGAATTTGAAAAATGGTTGTTTGAAAAAGATCCATTGAGCTATGTGTTCAGCCCTTCCTTTTATTTTTCAAGAATTTGAAATCATGAAGACCATAGAATTTGAATTTTAGCAAGTTTCTATTTTCTTAAAGTTTCTTTTTAATGTAAGGGCATGTTGCCCAATTTCAAATAAGTCTTCTGCTAAAATTTTATTTTATTTTAGAGGTTATGAATTTCTTTTGATCAACAATGTAATAGTTTACATTATAAAGTTATGTACTTTCTTTTTACGAATAAAGAAGTTGAATTTTTCTTTGTCTCTAATTGCCTTGATTTTATTGAGTGATATTTGTATTCTTGAATCTATTAGAATGCATGAGGTATTGAAAAATAAAAAGTCAAGTGTGTGTCACTTGTAAAGTAACATCGACCCAACCCGCCAATTGGTTAAGTCCACTGTCAAAAAAGAATGGTGGTTAAGTCCAACACTCAATACTCAAAGAATATGGGGGTTGGGGTGTTACAAAAAATAAGTAAAATAAGTTATTTGTTCATTTACAAGAGTGTGAAGAGAGGAACGTAGACTACGTTCATTTCTACTAGTTCTTGCTAGTAATGAATGCGATGAACTCAACTGAAACCTCCAAGTAATACTTTCTCTGTGAAAGTAGAGTGTTGAATTGCAATGAGCATCGAAACATGTAGAAAATCACTTTATATACTACAAATCATCTTAAATGAAGCATTGAACATTAAGAACCATCATCTAAGAAAGAAATATATTCTCAATAAGCTATGTGTTATTTTTCTATGAAAGAATGTTGATTATTGTAACACCCCAACCTCTATATCTTTCAGTATTGGACATAACTACCATTCTCTTGACAGTAAACTAAACCAAACGACGAGTCGGGCTTGTGTTACATTCACAAGTACACAACTTACATCACTTTCTATTTCAATTATTTTATACCTTAATTGTATTTGACAGTACATTACTTAAATTTAATAATTTAAGAAGGCAATAATATAAGAAATAACTGAAATTCATAAACTCAATTAATTAAATGAAATTTAGTACATAATTTGATCTTGAAGAACCTAACTAATATTCATGGTCTTCAAAACACTTAAATCATTATTTCGATTCAAATAAACCAAACATGTCAAAAACTTTTGTACATTAGGCAATTCAAGCAAATTTCTTGTTTATGGTTGACATTCGGACCGAAAGACGTTAATTTCTGTGTTCCACATCGTTGGGAGAGAGAATCACTCTTGGAAACTCAAACCCAATATCTATGAATTGGGATCACTCTTGGAAACCCAGTTCAAAATCATCAAAGGTAAGCCAACAAGCCGGATCGGGGGGTGGAACATACACGATGACACTACGCAATCCATCATCGTGTCGGTACGTGAATTGAATCATTATTTTATTTTTTCTTAGTGATAAAACACACAATTTTGGATTAAACCATCAATGCAACATGTACATAACATGAATCATGAAATATTTATTCATAGCACAATTTAAGCATATCATGCATCATTATTTCTTGATTTCTAAACATGCATAACATGTATATTCATGGCATATCAAATAAATAAAGCATGCATATTTAAAATATATATTATTCAATCATTTAACTTCAAAACATCATCACACATGCAAGACTTATTCAAATTAAAATAAAGAAATAAAAGTTAGAAATCACTTCCACCTTAAATAAGTCTCTTCTACGCACCTCTGAAATCTGGCAGAGTTCCGTTATTCCAAAGCTTCTAAACACTCAAGAACTTTCAAGAACACTCAAGAACAATTTAAGATTACTCAAGAACTAAGGGGATTGCTAAGAAGAAGGCTAGAGAGAGTCAAGAGGGATTAGTATGCTCTTGATTTAGGATGAACACAATGTGAGCATTAGGTGTCCTTTATATAGAGTTCAAAATAGTGTAGAGTGGTAAATTTTTCGTGTTCTCCTTGTAGGTAACTTGCCAATTATTCAACGTGGAATTTAGAAACATTTTTTTGGTGTTTTCTTTGTAGGAAACTTGCCAATTTTTGGTGTTCTCCTTGGAAAATTTTTTTGGAATTTAGAAAAACTTTTTTGGATTTTTTTGGATTTTTTATCAGATTTTTTGTGATTTTTCGATTTTATTTTCGGATCCTCGAATCTAGACCGTTGTTGATCCTCGATCGCAGCATCAAATCGCGATCAAGATTTTTGAATTTGCTGTGGATCGTCAGATTTCCTCGATCGCAGAACAGATCAAGGCTCCTCAGATCTCGTCCGTCAAATGGGCCTCGATTGTAGCACGGTCGTTCGCGGTCAACAAAATCAACGTGGTCCGTTGATCAACCTCGAGCGCATTAATGAATTGCAATCGAGATTAACAAATTTGTTGTGGATCGTTGATCAACCTCGAGCGCAGTATTGGATCGCGTTTAAGAAAAATGGCTTTGATCTTCACCGTTGGATGGAGTTTCTAATTGCCAAATTTGCTTTCTAAGGTTCCTATTATCCGAAAATTGCCAATTAGAGACTTCCTAATTAATGTAAACATGATTTTTGCACATGTCTTTCCATTTTATAAATTTTCTAATATTCCCTCCTTTCTATTTCTTTAATATTATATTTATTAGAGATATTTCTATTTAATATTTTTAATGCCAATAATTAAATAATCTACATTTTCTATTTTCATATATTTTTATTTATTTCATATTTTATTTTCAGATAATCATTTATGTAATTATAAATTGATACTTATATGATGTTTTATTTATTTTAAATAAATGCATGCGTACTACATTCTTATTTAATTATGTAAATTTTTCTTTATACATATTCCTATAATATGTAGTACTAACATTTATTATGCTAACACACACATTATTCATACACATATTAACCTATATATATATGTGTGTGTGTGTGTATGTGTGTGTGTGTATACTTTATTTCTATTTTTTTTTCTTAAGAAATGGAAGCAACTCTTTAAATTTCACAATTAATTCTACTAAATTGAAAATTTTCATTTAATTACCAAATTAAGGTCTTATTTGCTTATTTTATATTATATCTCCAATATATATTATTTTTCATTTGCCAACCTACAATTTGCACCCAAAGATGTCTTGAAATCTTCGAAATTATTTTTACTTGACTTATTTCATTTAATTTCCTTAAACTTATTTATCTTTAGTTATTTGACAAAATTTTGGGTTATTACAATTATGATCTCATTCAATTGTTTGTTTCATTTGTTAGAGTGTAATTAAGCTAACAATATTTTAAGCTTTTCATGCACATGTTATTTTAAGCTAACAATATTTTAAGTTTTAATTTGTTAGAGTTTTAAATAGGCTATGTGTTATTTTAAGTTTTCATGGACATAGAATGCAAATGAGCTCATCGCATACTTTTCCTATGAAACTATAGTCTCAAATTGCAATGAGCATATAAACAAGTAGAAAATCACATTCATTACTATAAATCATCTTAAATAAAGCATTGAACATTAAGAATCCTTATCAAAGAAAGAAATGTATTCTAAATAGGCTTCATGTCATTTTTAGACAAAAGAACAATGATTATGATCTCATTCAATTGTTTTTTTTTTTCATTTGTTAGAGTGTAATGAAGTTAACAACATCTCTTTAAAGTTTTTGGTGCATGTAAAATGCAAATGAACTAGAACAACACTTAGGAAATGCCATCTGAATGAAATTAGGAAGCAAGCTTCAAGAATTCATTTAAGTGAATGAAATAGGTTCTAAATGATCTATTGGACCCTTCTCTTCAGTAGAAAACAAGTAAAATGAGTTGTTCATTTACAGGAGTGTGAAGAGAGGAATGTAGACTACATTCGTTTTGATGAGTTTCTAGCTAGCAAATAATACGATGAGCTCAACTAAAACCTCAAAGCAATACTTTTTCCATGAAAGTAGGGTGTCGAATTGCAATGAGCATCGAAGCAAGTAGAAAAGTACTTTCAATACTACAAATCATCTTAAATGAAGAATTAAACATTAAGAACCATAATCAAAGAAAGAAATATATTTTAAATATGCTACGTGTCATTTTTCTACGAAAGAAATTGATTATGATCTCATTAAATTGTTTGTTTCATTTGTTAGACTATACTTAAGCTAACAATATCTATTTTAAGTTTTTCTTGCACATAGAATGCAAATGAGCCAAAAGATCGCTTAAGAAATGCTATTTGAATGAAATGAGGAAGTATGCTTCAAGAACACGTTTAAGTTAATGAAATCAGTTCTAAATGAGCTATTAAACCCTTCTCTCCAACACAAAATAAGTAAAATAAGTTATTTTTTTCATTTAAAAGAGCGTGAAGAGACGAACATAGATTATTTTCATTTCTACAAGTTCCTAGCTAGCAAAGAATGATATCAACTCATCTGAAATCTCAAAGTACTACTTTTCCCATGAAATTAGGGTATTGAATTGCAATAAGATCTAAACAAGTAGAAAATCACTATCAATACGAAAAATCATCTTCAATAAAGCATTGAAAATTAAAACCCCTTATCAAAGAAAGAAATGCACTCTAAATAGGCTACATGTCATTTTTCTACGATAGAACAATCATTATGATCTCATTCAATTGTTTTTTTTTCATTTGTTAGAGTGTAATGAAGCTAACAACATCTCTTTAAAGTTTCCTGTGCACGTAGAATGCAAATGAACTAGACTATCACTTAGGAAATGCCATATGAATGAAATGAGGAAGCAAGCTTCAAGAACACGTTTAAGTGAATGAAATAGGTTCTAAATGATCTATTGGACCCTTCTCTACAATAGAAAACAAGTGAAATAAGTAGGTTGTTCATTTACAAGAGTATGAAGAGAAGAATGTAGATTATGTTTGTTTCCGCGAGTTCCTAGCTAGCAAATAATGCGATGAGCTCAACTAAAACCTCAAAGCAACACTTTTGCCATAAAAGTAGGGTGTCAAATTGCAATGAGCATCGAAACAAGTAGAAAATCACTTTCAAAACTACAAATCATCTAAAATGAAGCATTGAGCATTAAGAACCATCATCAATGAAAGAAATATATTCTAAATAGCTACATGTCATTTTTCTATGAAAGAACATTGATTATGATCTCATTCAATTGTTTCTTTCATTTGTTAGAGTGTAATTAAGCTAACAATATCTATTTTAAGTTTTTTGTGCACATAGAATGTAAATGAGCCAGAAGATCGCTTAGGAAATGCTTTCTAAATGAAATAAGGAAGTAAGATTCAAAAATTCGTTTAAAGTAATGAAATTGCTTCTAAATTAGCTATTGGACCCTTCTTATAACACCCCAACGCCCTAAAGACAGGTTTGAGCTTGTCTTATGTTACATTTACAAGTACACAACTTGCATCTCAATTCCTTTATTCTAACACTTATTGAAATACTCATAAATGCACTTCCATTGAGTTTAAAATTCAACAAGATAATACAAGTAAATAAAAGAAAACTTCAACTCTCTATTTATAAAACAAAGAAATACATTGTTGAGTTCGTGTAATCAAACGAAAGAGTACATAACTCTAAAATTTAAAACAAAAATTCAGCGAAAGTCTGTATTCAAAATTTAGACAATATGCCCTTACATAGAAACTTTCTAAAAATGAACTTTCTAATTCCTTAGCAAGCTTGATCATGCATTTCAAATTCTTAAAAAATAAAATGAAAGGTGGGCACATAGCCCAGTGGATCATTCATTAAACAACTAGGTTACTATTTTAAATCAATAGCACATCCAAATTCAAACCCTTTCATGCATTAAGTGATTCAAACAACTTTTTGGATGTAGTTGACATTAAAACTAAAAGGGGTTCTACTCCCTTGATGTTCTTAATTTAGATACCCCTCTTTAGGGTGGAAAGACATTTCTTTGTCACTTTCCATTGGATGCCACATACCAAGTATCCCCTAGTTGCGCCCCGCAACCACACACTCCAAGCATGTGTTAAGAACACCTATAGCACCTATATGGGTCACTATGGTAGTACATAGTTCTTATCTTCAATTTCTTATATTTAAGAATCACATAACCATAAAAAAACATTCAAAATGTAAACATCAGAATTTTAAACAACCAAGAAAGCATGAAAACATTACATAGCATGCTTGAAACATTGAATTAAATCCTAAACATGGATTCTAAGCATGGCATGCACTCATGAGTGATTAAAACATAAAAAACATACTGAACTAAAATTAAGATATGATTAAACATGCTGAAAACTAGAATTCAAACAAGCATGAACATGCTAGAAATTTGAAAGAGCAAAGTAGAAGTTCAAGAAATCCCCTCCACCTTAATCCAAGTTTTCTTTATAAAATTCGGCAGAGGTTCCCCTTATCCACCACTTTTATACCTTCAAGAACTTCTAATCACCAACAAAAATACTTCAACAACTCTCTAAAATACTGAAATAAGAACTTCTTAAACAATAGAGGAAAAAGAGTGAGAAGGGGTGCCAAGAAGAGAGCAAGAACAAGCAAAGAGGGAAGTGTCAACTCCTTGCTTTGGGATGAGATGAATGTGAGTGAGAGGGGGTATTTGTAGGTGTTCATTAGCACAAGGGGGCATCTAGGGCAGCTAGGGAAGCTCGCCACGTTTGGACATTGTTAGCGGACTCGCAAGTATACGAGATCGCTTGTAGTAATATCCGGAAAGTCCGGGTATCGTCCTCAGGGAATACTAATGGTGATTGAATTTTCTTTAACACTAACG
>JAJIYU010019774.1:0-10663 GCA_030144865.1 Tinospora cordifolia | reverse complement strand
TCAACTCTTGTCTTTGGGATGAATGAAATGGGTGGAGTAGGGGGGTTTATATAGGGCCCTCCTCCAAATAGTGTCTCTATCTTTCCAATGTGGGATTATTCTTTCCCACACATGCCCACTTTTGCATCTCAACAAATGGTTCCAATGTGGGATTATTCTTTCCCTCACATGTTCACTTTAACATCAAATGGGACATTTCATTCATGAATGTTTTTCCTTTACCCATTTATTCTCTATGTATAGTACCATTATATTAAATGAAATATTATTTTTAGTAGTGCATCTAATTAATATTTTATACACATATTTTTTCTATATTAATATCATAAAAAAATACTATTTTCTTATTCAATTAGAGTAGTACAAAATTACTCAACAATTCGATATGTCTAATATTAATCATCCAATGTTCATATATACTTCTATGCTAACTAATTAATTGCATACTAATGACAAATATACATATATGTATTTATATATAAATATATACGTATATGTGTTTTAATTTCAACTGTCGGTTATTACGTCACTAAAATTTCATGTATTAGAAATATTATGTCACAAAAATTTCAGGTATTACAACCTACCCTCCTTAAAATAAATTTCGTCTTCAAAATTTGTACTTATCTGCATCAACATTGTTTGAAAAATAGTTATAGGGTCAGTTCCCGAGTGAAGTTCAACTTTGAACTTTTCGTCTCTAGTTGGTGGTAGTCCCTAGTGTTTTTTTTTTTTTTTTTTGTATAGAATAGAAGTATGAACATGACATCCTAGTGTTAACAGGAACAATGTCGCCGATAAAACAGTAGCACCAATAGTAATGCTATCAATTTCGCCGATAAAACAATGCCTTTGACCGTGACACCGACAATTACGCCGTTAAAATAGTATCTTTGTCTGTAATGCCGACAATTTTGCCGATAAAACAGTGCTTCTGACAGTGACGCCTAATCATTCTGCCGATAAAACAGTGTCATTGACGGTAACGCCGACATCACATTCAATCTCAAAAGCCTTATTGAAATTAGGTAATGCCAACAAAGGTGTAGAGCATAAATGTTCTTTAAGAACATTAAAAGCATGCTCTTGCTCCTTGCCCCAATGAAAAGTAACAATTTTTTTAATAACTTTAGTTATTGGTGCAACAAGTGTGCTAAATCTTTCACAAAATGCCAATAAAAACTTGCTAACCCATGAAAGCCTCTTACCTTAGTGATGTTTTTTGGTATTGGCCAGTCCTTTATTACCTTTATCTTCTCTTCATCGGCCTTAATACCCTTTGCACTTACAACAAAACTGAGAAAAACAACCTTATCCATGCAGAAAGTGCACTTTTTAAGATTACCATACAATTTTTTTTTTCGAAGAACATCAAGGACACATCTCAGATGACCCATATGTTCATTGAAATATCTAATGTACACTAAAATGTCATCAAAATATACCACAACAAACTTTCCAAAAAAAACATACAAAACATGATTCATTAATCTCATAAATGTGCTTGGAGCATTAGTGAGCTAAATGACATTACTAACCATTCATGGAGACCATGCTTGGGTTTGAATGTAGTTTTCCACTCATCCCTTCCCTCATTCTAATTTGATGATATCCATATTTTAAATCAATTGTGGTAAAGATAGTAGAGCCATGTAACTCATCTATCATATCATCTAAGCGAGGAATAGGATGGCGATACTTTACCGTAATATTATTCACAGCTCTACAATCAACGCACATTCTTCAAGATCTATCCTTTTTAGGAATAAGAAGTATGGAAACTGCACAAGGACTCAAACTCTCTCGAATTTGTCTTTTGCTCATGAGATCTTCAACTTGCCTTTGAAGTTTCTTTGTCTTCTGCAGATTACTTTTATAAGCTGGACGATTTGGAATTGTGGCTCCCGAAATGAAATCAATATGATATTATATACCTCTTAAAGGTGGTAAACCATTAGGAACTTCCTCTAGGGACACATGTTCAAATTCCTACAATAAAAAGATAACAACACTTGGAAGAGAAGGGTTAAGGTTGTTTGTTATCAAACAAATTTTTTTGTACAAAAGTACAAATAAAGGTTGTTTTGAAAAATAAGCAACCCTCACTTCACTATTTTTTGCATAAAAGCTGACTCTTTTCTTTTCTGCTTTTTTGTTTCTTCACTTTCTTTTTCTTTGCTCTCGTTTTCATTTGTTTTTTCTTCTATTTCTTTTTTTTATTTTCTTCTCATTCTCTTTTTTATTTCTCTCTCTTCCCATTCCTTTTTGTTCTCGTTTTTTCACTCTCATTTGTTTTTTCTATTGCTCTCATTTTTCAACTTCAATTGGTCTTCAAAGACCTGCTGAGGAGTTAATAGTACAAGAGTAATTTTTTGATTATCTTTTACAAATGAGTACTTATTCCTAAATCCATCATGTATCACCTTTCAATCAAATTGCCAAGGCCTCCCCAAAAGAATATGACCAACATGCATAGGAACTACATTACATAGTACTTCATGATATTTCCCAATTGAAAAAGAAATTAAAACTTGTTTGTTGACTCGCACTTTCCCACAATCATTCAACCACTGTTACTTGTATGGCCTAGGGTGTTTAAGAAGAGACAAGTTTAATTTATCCACTAATGTAGTGCTTGCAACACTTGTGCAACTCCCACCATCAATAATCATACTACATACCTTATTATTTATATGGCAGCGAGTATGAAATATGTTCTCTCGTTGTTGCTGCAAGTCATCTACTTTGATTTGAGAATTCAAGACACGCCTCGTTACAAGAGATTTGCCTTCTGCTGGATATTGGATGTCATCATCACTTGCATTCTCAAATGAAAGCAGTGAATCTTTGCTCTAACTTTTTGTCCCCACTTCACTTTCATCATGCAGGATCATTGCCCTTTTGTTTGGACATTGTGAAGCGATACATCCAGTTCTCAAATGTTTAAAACATTTAATATCTCTATTTCTAGAGGGTTGGGAAGTAGATTTACCTTTCATAGAAACTTCGATGGTGCCTTTGGGCATTTCCTTGGAAATAGTTTTATCATCCTTCTTCCAATTTGACCTCCAATAAAAACTAGAAGTTAAGGTAGACTTTGAGGTCCGCTAATTTTTCAATTTCCTTTCTACCTTTATCGCCATGTGCACCATGTCTTCTAGCTCAATATAATGGTGAAGATCTACAACATCAGCAATCTTCCTCCACAGTAGTCCTTATCATAGCCACCTCCATATCTTTATAATATTCCTCCACACTCTTTGACCCTTTTGTAAGGCTTTGTAGTCTTTGATAAGCCTCCTTGTAATAATGACTAGGAACAAACCTTTTCCTCATTAAAGCTTTCATTTCTCTCCATGTTTCGATAGGTTGCTCTTGATTTCTCTTTCTATTCGTAACTTGTTGATCCCACTAGATGATTGCATAATCCGTAATATCAATTACTACCAATTTTACCTTTTTCGCTTCTGAGTAATTATGACAATAAAAAATTAACTCAATTTTTTTCTCCCACTCCAAATAAACTTCTGGGTCAATTTTACCTTGGAAAGGCGAAATCTTCGCTTTAATGTTCCCAAAATTCCTATGTATCTCATCCCTACTTCTAGGGCAATTTTGTTGGAAACCCTTCCCTTACTTAACTCCTCTATGCTTATTTCTACCTAGTTCAACTTCAGATTCATAATCATCTTCATCCCCACTAATGGCTTCATCTTCATCAACATTTGCATCCAAATGCATAGGATGATGCCTTGCACGCCCTCTTAGATTATGATCTCTTTGAGGTCGTTCTTGTAAAGTTTGAAGCTCTACAACTTGCCTATCTATTCTATCTCTAAAATCACCCAACACCACATTTAAGCATTCGAATTGTTGTTGCATGGCAGATATCATAGACGCAAAATCTTGTGGTTCTTCCTTGTTAGATGATGATTCATTTGGTTTTAACATTTTCATTAAATGACCTGCAAGAAAATGTTAGTAAAAAGAAACCTCTCATACTAACGTTCACTGTTTCTTTCTTTTGGGAAATTGTACACACTCTTTCCTCTCGTAGCTTTCTCTTATAGCTCTTTAAGGAACTAATCAAACCCAACCAAGAATTAACTCAATCTTGTAAAGTTTATGTTAACAATCAGGATATGAAAAAGAAAAGAATGAAATGAATTCCAGGAAAATGGTTTAAAAAAAGAACAACAATTAGATACAAGATCAAATAATTGAGAACCAGTCAAGATTATAGCTTTTGATGTGAACAGAAGCACTTTCACAGTAATAACTTCTCTTGTATAAAAACAATTAGCAAATACTTTGTTTTTTCCTTTTTCGTAGAATTCACAACTTTTTTTTGTTTTGTAGAATCACAACTTTTTTTTTCAGAATCACAACCTTTGTTTTTTTTTTCAGAATCACAACCTTTGTTTGTTTTTTTTTTTCAGAATCACAACCTTTTTTTTCAGAAACACCTTTTTTTAATATTCAAGAATATTGAAAAGAAAAGAGAATTTGAACAAGAACGAAACAATGAACAAAAGGATGAAAGAGGATGACAAATGAAAGAAAACTGATGAATAAAAATGAAGCAACAGAAATATGAAATGAAATTGACGAAACAAAAATATATAACCTAATCTTAGAGCCAAAGCTCTGATACCAACTGATCGGACCCGCTAGGAATTAGATCCTAATAACCCCCATTCAAGGTAGTATGCTTACCTCAAGAAAGCTAAAATCAGATTTAATGATCTACTTGAACCCTTGAATAACAAAAAATAAGAACCCAAAGTGTTAAACGTCACAAGGTTAATCAATCCTTGATAAGTCTGAAAAAGTTCAATGAAGAACCTAAGAGAAAGCCTCTCTCAAATCTGAAATGTTCAGATTAAACACTCACTTTACTAATTTAATGCCTTCCTCAAAGAGGAGCCAGCCAATTTATACACATTCTGGGTGTAACTCCAGGGAATACAAAAAGTCACAAAAATAAATAGCTATTAACTTATATATGAGAATTGAAGATTCTGCACTAGCTGACACTTAATACATATCACGACTCCACTAGTAACTCCTATGGACAATGCATTAACTCCAAATACAAACACACCATTACATAGTTATTACACCTTGAAAACTAAAATGTTTGACATAAAAGACAAATAACACATAGGAAATTAACTAATTTTGTGCAACCTCTAATAATGACCAATAAACCAACTTTATCATCTCAAATTAATGAGATTATGACTTAAATTATTTTGTCCACACATGAATTTCTACTAGAGCTCTTTTTATTTCTTGTAGTTTTGACTATCCTACACTTGGATAACACTCGTAGCTCATTTTGATTTATCCAAGCCCATATTAAAGTTAGCAAAACTATTAACACCTTGTTTGGGCCAAATGTCTTGAACCAGCCCAAGTAGTATTTCTTTAAGTCTTTTGGCACGGGCCCTTGTAATCGATCCTCTTGAAATATGCAAAGCATCATCATCACCATTAATTAATTTATTCGTGTCATCTTTGTTAACTTCATAATCAACATCATGAACCCCTTTCGGTCTTAACTGCAAGTATTAAACAATAAATTGATTGAATCACATAATATTTGAAAGTGTCTCATGCATATGTCTTATTTTTTGAAATAATGAAGTAAATATTTAGAATGATCTATTGGACTTTGTGCTCACCCTTCCTTTTTCTAACTTTTCAAGAAATTGATAAACAAAGACAACATGATAGCCACTTAAACATTATTTTACTTAAAATATTTTCTTTAGAAATTGTATTTAATATAGGGCATGTTGGCCCAAACTTTGTTATTTGAGATTAATTCTGCTGTAATAGACACAAAGGCTATGTACTTTAAATTTTGGAAAAGATTAATGATATGATATTATTTTATTTAAATTTTCTAAAATGTTATTTTTTTGAATCATGACATGAGTACGTTTTGTACCTCTTATATTTCAATTAATGAGATTAGATTTCTATTAAGATCATTTGTTACTTTATTAAATAATGTTTATGAGATAATGATACTCAAAAAAATCTCAAAGATTTGGGATTGAAATGGAAAGAGTAAAAATGGAAATAATGTGACACCGGCTCACCTCCCAACCGAGTTGTGGGGTCCACATTTCTCAAAAAAGAAAAAAAGAATTCAAGGGAGGCGGAGTATTACAGAATAAAACAAAAAAAAATAATAAGAGAAGGTTTTAAAGAGGAGATGAGAAGAAACGAAGAGAGTTAAAAGACATGAGCGTTGGCAGCGATGGTTTTCCGTTGCTTTATTTGCAACACGGTGAAGGTGGTGAGGAAAGGCTGCAATGGCAACAGCAGAGGGGTTGCAATGTCCAACAGTAGTAGCACTGGTTGTGCGGTTGGGAGTAGTAGATGCGGTGGTGAGAGGCTGGTGAAGAGAGGCGATGACGAGCATCGGCCGTAAGGGTTTTCCAGGGCTTCATTTGCTGCACGGGGAGGTGGTGAGAGAGGCTACAATGTTAGTGACAGAGGGGTTGCAATAGATGTAGTGGTGGTGACAACAATGGTGGTGAGCATCGGAGTTGAGAAACCAAGAAAAGAAAATTAAATAAATAAATAAAAATAAAAGTGTTAAAAAAAGAACTGTATACCAATTTTTGGTATATTATTACTTGTTGATCAATGGGTTTTACATCATTGTTATACCATTCTTATACCAATATTATATCATTGTTTATTAACTAAATGTATACCAATATTTATTCGATATTATAATATTATTATATTAAAAGTATACCAATGTTATATCAACTATATATTAAATTTTGGTATATTAATTATCATTAATCAATGATTTTTATAGCACTGTAGACCAACATTATACTAACAATATATAAATGTTATACCATTATTTATAAGCTAAATATTATACCAGTATATACCAATTGTATACTAAAGTTATATCATTGTTTATAAGCTAAATATTATATCAATGTTATACCAACAGTATGCCAATGGCTATTAATCAATGTTTTTCAGTATTTTTGATATTAAGTTTCTAATATTTGTATAAAAATAAAAATATAGGTATTTATGTAACTATTTCTATTTTCTATACAAAAATGTGTTTTTCCCAAAAATTATCTCCTTAGAGACCTTGTCAAGAAAACTCAATGAGATAAATCCTTGATTAAGGGAAAAAGAGTACAATACATGCAATACTTATATTTACCCCCTTATTTGTAGCATCATTTAAGATCTTTGGGCCAACGCATCTCAATATTACAAACAAACTTTTCAAATACTATAGTCGATAATAGTTTTGTAAACATGTAAGTCAAATTATCACTTCAATGAATTTGTTGAACATCAAAATCATCATTCATTTAAAGATCATGTGTAAAAAATAATTTAGCAAAATATGTTTTATTAATTTCTTTTTAATTGCATGATGCATGCAAAATTATCTTTATATAGTATTGTTAGATTATCATTTTTTAAAGATGACCATATTTTAATATGTTCATTTATCGATATTAAGCAAACACCTCTCGACTTGCCTCATAAATTGTTATTATTTTAACATGATTTGATAATGTAATAATTAATATTTGTTTGATAGACCTCTAAGATATAGCATTGCTGTCATATGTGAATAAATAGCTTGTCTATGATCTTATTTGTTTATGGATTAAATAAATATCATGCATCTACATAGCCAATTAATTATTCTTAAGATTCATTTGAATAAATTAAACTCATATCCATTGTGTCTCGGAGATATCTAAAAATATAATTAACTTTATTTCAATGTCTTCTTGTAGGTAAAAAAATATACTTTACTAATAACTTCACAGAAAATGCTATATCAAGCCTTTTATTGCTAGCAAGATACATTATTACACCAATTGTACTAAGATGTAATACTTCATGACCAAGTAGTTATATATATTATCTTCTCGAGGTTGAAAATGATCTTTAGTTACATCAAATGAACGATTAACCATTGGAGTACTCAATAAATGAGTTATATCTATGTAAAATCCTTTTAAAATATTTACGGTATGAGTTAATTGATGAATATGAATTTTGATTAATAAATGTTCGATTTATAAGCTGAGATAAAACTTACTTTTATCAAGATGTTTCATTTCAAGTTATTTCTTTAGATATTCTATTACTTTTGAAAGTTTTTCAGGACTTTCAATAATGTTCAAGTCATCAACATATATAACAAGTATAAA
Source organism: Tinospora cordifolia (assembly GCA_030144865.1). Lineage (NCBI taxonomy): Eukaryota > Viridiplantae > Streptophyta > Magnoliopsida > Ranunculales > Menispermaceae > Tinospora > Tinospora cordifolia. The sequence goes on along the minus strand of JAJIYU010019774.1, from coordinate 2,438 downwards.
AAAATATGAATCTAATTTTCTTAATAAAAACATATAAACAAATTGAATCATTCTTATAGCCTTTTTTTAAAACAAATACTCATTGAGATGATTGTATCATATTTATCCAGATTGTTTTAGTTCATATAAATATCTTTATAATTTTATTGAACAAATTTATTAGGAATTTAAGTTAGATATTATAGGCATCCAAAATCATTATGAGTTTTTTTTTTAATATAAATATCATTATCAAGAGATTCATATAAGTAAATTGTAACTGCAACTATTAGATGCATTTTAAATATTTTTTGGATTGCTAGGTTAATACAATTTATAAATGTAATTGTATAAACCATAGTCTTTTCATAATCAACACTCAGCCTTTATGAAAACCTTTGTGCAACAAATCACGCTTTATATCTTATACCTTCATTATTTTCATGTCATTTTTGCATGAAAACTCATTTCTATCCTACAGAGGTCATACCTTTAGGCCTTTGACTTACAAGTTCAAAAATATTATGTTTTACTATTAAGTTTAACTCTATCGGAATGGTTTCTTTCCATTTTTATCAATTATGTCTATTACAACATTCTTCAACAAATTTAGATTCAAGATTCTTGTTTTCATTCATAACATCAGGTGCTATTTTATATACAAATATATCATCAGCAACTTCTTTTTATTCCATTTCATCCCTGCATTAACATAACTAATTAATATTTCTTCATTATTTTTAGGTACATATATCTCTTCAAGAGTTTTATTATTAGTTATGTCAACAATCTCTTCTTCAATACTTGTCTTCTCTATTTGAACATCCTTATTAGTTGTTCATATTCTTTTTTAAAAATTTTTATCTTTGAACCAATTAGTCTATCATGCTTTGGATGAATGTTAGATTCATTTTGCAACAAATTGTCATATAGAAACTTTAATATGAGTTGGAGCATTAACAGTTGATATATATGTTAGTTACTCTTTTAAAATTAGTGAATGCATTTAAAAATTTATCAACAATACCTTATAAATGAATTATCTTTTGAACTTCATGTTCACATTGCTTTGTGTTAAAATCATAGTGGGATAATAATAAAATATTCTTATTTTATTTTTTTCAACTAATTTATTCTCCTCTTAATGTTATAAAAACAGTCTCATTAAAATGACAGTTAGCAAATTATACTGTAAAAAATATTTAGATACTTAATTACAAATGAAGATTCATATCTAACATATATACTTAACCTCCATAAATGACCCATTTTAATTTGTTGTTGTGAAGCAATTGGAATATAGTTTATATATAAAAACAATGATTAAATAGAAAATATTTTGCTTTTGACCATAAACCAATTGTGAAAAAGAAATTTTATGTAACTCATTGGCTTAATGTAATTTTTCACATCGGTCCGATACTAGAGCGATGTCTAGGTTAAATGAGCAATTGTTAGGCTTACTAGTACCGAATACTTTTGGGAGATTCAAACCTCCAGGAGGACTTCTAGGCTAAATGTGTATTCGAGGGTGTCTCATTGTGCCTAGTGCTTTTGGGAGACTTAGGTTCGAGTCTTGCCAATAATAAAATCCTACACCCTGGTGGCTAAAGTGGAGACAATATTGTCATGGTGGGCCCGAGTTTTATACCTAATGAATATAAAATTTGTTACATGTAAAATGACATGTCTCCATATAGAAACACATAGAGATGTTTTTATAATTAATAGTCTAGTTATTAATTGAAAGCATTTAATAAATGATTTAGCTAAATCATATAAGTAACATGATGTTAAATATTAATTCCAACTGACATACAATAATTATTAAAAGCTTGTGATATAAACTTGGTAGTATTATCAAGATGTATTTTTTTATTAGATATTATGAAAACTGACCTCATAATTGGATTTTTTGAGCAAACGATCTTGTAAACATTAGGTTATGAATTATTGATGTATAAATTAAAACTGTAAAATATCTAAATAGTTCACACGGTGAGTAAATAAACCCACAAATGTTACCTTGTGTAAGACTTCATAAATGGAAGAAATTTAATTCTAATGTTAGTTGACAATAGTTTAATAAATAAGTGTTTCTTGAGAGCATGTAGCACATAAAAATTTGCTGAAGTTAAAAATATTTTGGTTTTTAAGTCACCTTGAACACCTTAAAAATTAAATATATATTTTATGCCTTTTAATAAAAAGAAATCAAATTTCATGAAAAATAAATGAAATAAAAAATTTATATAATTTTAATTTTAAAATTTTAATAATAAATAAATAAATTTTATTTTTTTAAAAAGAGAAAATTATTAATTTTAATCTAAAATTACTACCATAAGTATTAAAATTAATTTTAATAATAAATATAGTTACAATCACTTCTTTTAATCACTTATTTAATAATATTTTTCCATAATTATTTTTTGTGTAGGGAGAATTTTAAACAAATA
>JAJIYU010019773.1:0-10676 GCA_030144865.1 Tinospora cordifolia | reverse complement strand
CGAAGGGGACACCGAGGCCACAAACCTTTCGGTCTTAACTACGACGAAAAACAAATAAGTGCTTGAAACGCCCTAATGTAATGAAAGTGTTTGCATGTTTTGTATTTTGGTTTGAATAATGCTAGTGATGTGTGGTATGATCCACTGGGCTCTCGAGCTCACCCCCTTTCCTTTTCAGGTGATTTTTGAGATCGCATGAGTCGACGGATCTCGCGGAGGACTCGGTTGTTTTGAAACCTCGCCGAAGAAGTTGTTGGTATTTGCTGCGCATTTTATCTTGTATTTGACTGAACTGGGCATATGCCCCTTTTCTTTTCCTTTGTTTTAAACATTTTACATATGTCGAGATGTTTGAGATTACCTTGGAGACTTTTAAATTGTTTAAATTTGAATTCGAAGTCTTTATTTCATTTAAAATAGTGCCTATCCATTTTGTTTATTTAGAAGTTTATTTCAAAAAAAAAAATTGGTGCCTATTTAAATGAATTTCATTTCCTGAAAGAGATAGAAAGAAAGAGAAACATAATCTGAGAATAGATCAGATAAATGATTTTAATAGCGCTCCGGCTCTTGACAGACGACGCGACGACGACTTCTCAGTCGAGCTGGCGCGCCCTCTGAGCGAGCGCGGCTCGAGGGAACCCGCGGGAGGGCCGGGGTGTTACAATAGGTGCATTCATCATGACAACTCCCATTGAATCATATTTAATATAAATATAGATTAAATCTCTAACAACATTTACATGTTCCCTTGGAACCGCACCATAAACTTTTGTGTTAATTCCCAAAATGAGCAGAGAGAATTAGGGGTTAGGTTCTAATATCATTTCTGTGGGCAATCAAGTTAAAGTGATTTGCAACCTTTTGTATATGGTTGCGTCATTGTAATTTTTGAATGGCATCCAAGCTCGATAGCGTTCTATGTGTTCTCTCGGGTCTGTGGTGTCTTCGTACACTTTTCCACTATATGTCTTCACGTCCCCAAGGAGAGGTCAACTCTCAATCTTTTGCGTAAAGGGAGGTGGTAGCCTATTGTATTCATCTCATGGATGACTTGCTTGAGGATGAGTAGGATGTGGGAAGCCACCCTAATAAGAATAAGTTTGTGGTCTTTCTAGGAACTATTTACAATGGCATGATTGGCTCGTTCCCAATTCCGCTGTCTTTGGCTTTTGGGACTAATCAGGTTAGCAAGATGACAATCTCATTTAGCTTAGCTTGGGTGCACTCTATGCTTCCATCCTATTTGGTCATTTGAGCTAATGTTGTACATTTTTCAAGTATTGCAAATTGTGATCTGAGCCCAGCTCTTCTCATTCGACCTGAGATCCTATATGAGGCGTTATCAAGGCTTAGCTTGGTCTTGTCTTTGGGACGAGCAGATGACCCATAAATAGTGTATTCAATCCTTTGATTATAGCCTTCGACAACATATCACATTTTGTACTTGTAAAAATCTTCTTACTAATTTAGTATGATTTAGTAAATCCATTTAACTCCAATGGTTTCTTCTTTTTCCGTTAGAAGCTCAGCTAACTTCAAAGTTTTTTTTTTTTTAATGACATCAATTTCTTTATTTATTGTTTGGCTTTACTTTGAATATCGTGAAATGTATTTAAAAGTGATTGGATTAGCATTAGCAAAAACTGAAAAATCTTATTATATCATCTGATGTTGGTATAAAAGTTTACTTTAAAAATTATATTTTTAAGATAAAATTAAAAAAAATTATAATATTTACTTTGAAAAATAACTATTAAGAAAATTTTGGTTGTGACTTCAATACCTTACAATATCAAACTACAAATATTAAATTAATCATTTATTTCATGTTACATATAATATTAGTATAATATGCAAGCACAAGTATGTGATGATGAATATATAAAATAAAAAATCATTAAATCTGAAATAACCTAACCGCACTTTTTTATTTTGAAAAAAATAAACTCAATCTCTTTCAAATTTCTTTTCTTCCGAAATAAACTCAATCCCCAATTATTTCTATTTTTGATTTGGTTAAAATAAGCCTTTAATCATTCAAAATAACCTAATCGTACTCTTGTTTTCCAATCTCATTATAATCTAAGAAAAGCAAAAAGAAGAAGAAGGAAAAAGCAATTACTTATTGTTGAATAGAGATTTGAAGTTGAAGCTTAAATCAAAACCCTCTTTTCTGTATTTTCCAAGAAAATAAAAAGAGAGATAGGTTAAAGAAGCTTTTTAGCTTGAAAATTACCGAAGGCTCAACGTGTTAGTTGCAGTCGTGTAGGTCTTCCTTAGATCTTCTTCAGTTTTATTTCTTCTTCCTAGATTTTTTTTTTTTTTAAGATTTGTACTTCTAAATTTAAATTTTCATTTTCCTCTATTTTTAGTTTTAGGCTTTAGCTATTTGTTATGAAATTAACTTGGTTACTTGAGATTTGAGAATCTCTGTTCATTTTTCTAATTTCTCTTGTAGCTCTCTTAGTCTTTCTTCAATCACTTGGCTACCAGAGACCGCCACTTAAACCTAAAATTTCAATGACCCATGCCACTGCCCACAACAACTCAATCGCTTTCTTAATATTTACTTTTCTGTGTACCACTTTTTGTATTCTTTTGTCTTATTCCACCAAACAAACACTCCACTTGTCTTCATTACATCACCACTTTTTTTTTTTTTTCCCTTTTTTCGTTGCCACTATCCAACAAACAAACTTGTCTTTCTAAAATAGTAAAATCCTAACATTAGATTCTCAATTTGTCATCTCATCTTAGTCACGTCATTGTTCATTATTTATGTTACCAAATATAAATTAATAATCAATCATTAACTAATTTATATATTTATTATTTTTTTTACTTATTCTTACAACCTTCGCAATTTACTCTTAATAAAACTAAGTACCTTACTAATCATAACAATTTCAATATCACTAATTCATTATCTCTATTTATTTTACATAATTAACTTGTTTATTTGAATTGAAGGTTATTAATTTGTTTGAAGACTTTTCAGCGCATTGCTCAAGAGGACCTTTGACAAGCATTATTTGTATGACATTTAGATTATTCGATAATTATGATATTTTTTTGAACTTATCTTAATTTATTTACCATCTTAGGCTTGTGTTGGCAGCAATGGAACTGCAATAATAAAGATGGTGAAATTTAGGAGTAAGGTGATCTTAAAATTGTTAATTTTTTTCCTTTTGGAGGATTAAGATGTGGCTGGTGACTTGTTCTTTCAAAGAAGCTTCAATAATTTTAATGTATGCTAATAGCTTATAGATTCATCTCTTGTGAGCTAGACAAGAAAAAAAAAAGAAAAAAGGAAAAGAAAAAGATTGGATTTCCATATCTTGAGTAAGGAAAGAAAAAGGATACCAAATGGTTCAATTTAATTAAGAGTAACTATTCTAATTAAGTTGGCAATTCTTGAAGAAAAATAACTTGTATATATATACAGATATACTAGGTTCTGTACAACTGATTAATAAGAAAAAAATAATTTCGGAGAAAGAAGTCATTTGCACTTTTACCTAATTTTCATTTGTTTCTTCAAATTTATACCTGTAGAAATTACAGGGGCATGGATTTATAATTAATCGAAAGTTGAAAATCATTTACTTTTTTATGACAGTTAGGTGTGCGTGGCACTTCTAAGTTAAACTTCACAAAAATAGGAATTAAAATATATTATTATTATTATTACTATTATTATTTCACACCCAACATAAATTACATGCTGACCATTAGTAATATTATTATTTTATTTTTTATGCCCCTTACATGCTGATAATAAATTTATTTATCATTATTTTTTTGCATATAACTCATATTATTATTATTATTTTGATGCCCTTATGCAAATATTTTCTTTCGAATCAAGATGGTGTTTTCTCTTTCTCCCTAAAAAGCTAGTTGGTAAATTACAATATATCCTTTTTACTGCTTGACTTTATTTGCAATTATAAAATTGAGTACTCAGATCTTAATATATATTATTGTACCCTTCTTTTATAGTTGTAGCTTTTTTTTTTCTTTTTTTGATACACTAAGGCCTCAATATATTTACGGAAGGATTCGAACCCTGCTCATTAATAAGGCAGGGGTACCATGACTAACTGCACTGTAGTTAGTAAATTGGTTATAGTTATAGCTTTATAATCCATGTGGATGTAAGGACCTTAGTTTTTGCAACATTTACATGTTCCTTAATTTGTATTGTCGCAACCCACTTTGTAACAGTGACATTATGACCTGCACACAATACCATATACGCTACACCTACGTATATAATGCTATGTCAGCCTCATCCTCTCAAAATTACTCCATATCCACACAAAAATTTTGACATAATCTCCCTCAAAACTTTGACTTATCCCAAATAAAAATTGTCACTTAATAAACATTTTCTCAATCCACCAATTTATAATAGATAATATTCAACATACTATCATCAATCATAATTCATAATTTAAAATTCACATCATTTCACACTCATACCTAGTACAAACAAATTCATACTTCTCTAGATGATATTACACATATAGTGAGAATTATAATTATACAAAAATAAAGTCTGTAATATAATTAAGCTACGCACCCAACAATAATGGAAGAGTAGTCTACTCTTCTCGCGCTGGCCTCTTTCCTTTTCTATTTGTTTCTAAAATGTTGGAGATAATAAGTGAGCGCTAACATGCCCAATGAATAATCTTTATCTATGACATTTAGATGCATTTAAATAATCATGCAAAAAATTAAATTAGATAAAACATTTAAATTTATTATGCACATTCTAATGATACATATATGCATACAACATAATGATCATGCTATTTCTAATGCATCATTCAAGAAAATGCATGCACATCCAAATCTTTCAAAACTCAAGTCAGTTTCACTTCTCGTTTGGCCTGGATAATAGTAGATTATACTTCTACAATCATTTTGAAGATTATTATATAGAGAAAGGCTGATATTTCTTATAACTCAGTCCCACATGGATTATCACATAAGAAGTAATATTTCTCATGGCTCAGTCCATCGAAATAATATCGCATTTTAGATATGCTCTTGCAAATCCAAAACACGTTGTCGTGTAAATACAGTTTTATGAATTTTAAACCTAATGCAAATATATCAATACAAATAGCATGCTTACATTCAAATCCATTTTATATCTATAATATCATATAAATAACAAAGATAAAGATATATTCACAAAATACGAACAACAAATCTTGTTGGGCACATATCTCACTTCCTGATATGATAATCAGTCACTTCCAAATTTACTGTAAAATTCAGCAATATATAATCCATCATTTCATATATAATATATATTTTCATTTGCATAAGTTCTTATTTTCTAAAAATCAACGGTCTTGACATAATATCACCATTCACATAATACCAGAAATAGTTATTACTCACCAAAATTACTGTCCAACCAATTTCTAATATCCACTTCCAAAAATCTAGGTTACCATTAACCTTTAACGTTAATTTTCTGCTCAAATATCATATTTTTATAGCAAGAAATAAAATAAATAAGCTTCTCAATCCTATTTTTCTTTAATTTCCTAAGTTTTCATCAATAATCTCATTGGTCAATCATTTACCAAAAATCCATTTGATATCTAAAATTCACGAATTTGGTGTCGATGTGTATAAATTTTTGTTCTCTACATTTCTATGGCCTCCAATTAAATTTTTATTGGGGTTATACACCATCAAAAGCCCATCCACATGAAATTCCTTACAAAAAGGGTCCCCAAAAAATTGAATTTCCCATTTCACCATATCAGCATACAAAATTATATTCATGTTCTTCCAAATTCAGAATAGAACAACTTTACTTCTCAGTGTTATCTCAATCATCAAGCGGATCGAGTTTTATGCTTGCCCAAAGAATTTTTACCTTCTAAAACCTCCAAATACTCACAAAAACTCGTAGATCCGTCAAAAACTATAAATGAACAGTCAAAACTTCTAGAATTTAGTCTGGAATCACCAATTCATCGATTTAAAAGGAAGATCCGAGCTTAATTCGATATGGATCATTCTGTGCTTTAAAAACCCTAAATCGCCGATTAATTCTAAAATTTTAATGTTGTTACCCTATGAGGATTAATTTGAACGAGTTTAAAGCTTTAGAATCTTATCTCAGACCCTTAAAATTATTCTAGATCTGATCTGCATCATTTTGATTGTCTCCGGATGAAAATCGAATCTCCGGTTATCAAAATTGAATGCCCCAATGTGCGATTTTTGTTTCTGATTTTGATTGTCTTTGTTTTCGCAATCAAAAAGGAGATGAATAGTAACATATAAACAGTACCTGTAGATGAATAGTGATTACTGTTTATAGAAGAGATTTTTTTTTCGAAATCAGTTCAAAAAGGCTCCCATAAGCATCCTTTTTGTTTTCATTTTTTTCTCCACTTGAACCAACATAATTTATTTTATTTCTTTAATAAATGTTGTAATAAATATTCAAATCTTGTTTTCGGATATTTTTATATTTGTTTGTAATTTTTAAAAAATTCATTTATTTCCTTTTTATACAACAAATATTATTATTATTATTTTGTAATACTACTTTAATTAATTAAATGTATATTTTTAATACATATATATAATTATACGTGTGTATACACACAATTCGTACAAATATATATATTTACACATATTTATTTTTATTTAAATTAATTTATGTGTCAAAGTAAAATATGGAGTGTTACATGTATGTTTGATATCTTTTTTTCTACCTCTCTTCTAGCTTTTGAGAGCATGATGAGGCGACACATGGAGTGCACATATCCCTATTTATAAAAGATATGTGTACATAAGTTTAGCTCAAACAAATATTTGAGCTACTATAACTTTTTTTAATTAATTAAATTATTTATTTATTTTTAGTTGTTACATGATAAATGGGAGTCTACGTTATTTACTAAATGGTGTTATTTATTTTATTATTTTTCTAATTTTTATTTACTGAATGGTGTTATTAATTTATTATAATGGAATTGTCATCCTAACCTCATAAAGTGTAATTATTGAACTAGTATCTTGTTGTCTTTAGGGTTACCAAAAACAAAAAAAACAAAAACAAAAACAAAAACAAAAACAAAAAAAATCAAATCAAATCAAATGATAGATATTTTAGGTAAAAATTATTATAATGTGGTTCAAATTAATCAAGGCTATCACGAAAACATCAATCTCAAATGATTTGAATTTGCAAGCATATAAGGCTAAGTTTAGGTACCATATCCTTATCCTCAAATTTTAAATATAAGGCCATTGTCTAAAATTTATAAATACTAATATTCCAATTATGTGACCAAGGTGAGGTAACTCATTAATGTATACGTAGTTAGGTTTGAAAAAATGAGTTGCAAAATGTCCATTTAAGTCCTCTCTAATATTAAATACTCACATAATTTTGTATAATTTCAATTGAGTCTTAACTTTTAACATATCAAATTAAATACTTAATTATTCTAAGTGAATTCTAATTAATTATGATTTTTAGTTTTAATTTTTTTAAAAAAAAAGTATAAATATCAGTTGCAACGACATTTACAAAAAAAAAAAGAAAAGAATGAAAAAAAAAAAAAACTACACCTTGTTGCAACAAAAACACTTACCTTGCAAATGGATAAGACCTTGCAATATTAATAATTATTTATAGTCCATGTGATACACGGCAACTGAACCAATAAGTTCTCATTATTGTTCTCCAGCTATTGGCGTGAATAAAGTTTTCATACCTTTTTGTCACATCATAAATTTATTAAATCTTTATTTATTATATTATATTTTAATTATTTATAATTTATTAGAATGTATTATGTGACACTTGTAATCACATTAATGGATTATATAAATTATTTATCATATATAATTTATAAAATAGATATTTTTTATAACACATCTAATTTAAACTATTCATACTTAAATAAAAATTATTTTTAAATAATTATTTTTAAAATTATATTTTTCTATTTTTATAATTTATTTATTTATTATTTTTTTAAAGAAACATTATTTATTATTTTTAAATATTATTTCTTTATTTATTATTTAAAAAAATAATATTTATATATTATTTTTTAAAAAATATTTTTTATTTTTGGTTTTAAAAATTAAAAAAAATGTATGCATGCCAGTTGCAATGGAATGGACAAAAAAAATAATAATAAATAATATTAAATGAGGACCGCACCTTGTTGCAACAAAAACACTTATAAAAAATTTTCAGTAATTTTCAACTTTAAAAGACGAATGTCTCTCCTACTAGTGCATTTCTAATATTATTATCAACGATAATAATATTAGATATTACCAACGTAACTTTTTATTTTTAAACTGCTAGTCCATTTTTAGACTGTCATACAATCATGTAAAATTCAAATTAAATTTTTTAATAAAAATTAATTAAAATTAAAAAATATTTCTTTTTTAAGTTGATTGACTTTCAAGTCCATTTTGCGCTAATAGAACACACATCCCAATTATATAATTATTGTAATACTTATAATTTTAGTGTTATAATATTTGGAATTCGAAGAAAAAAATTTAAAATTTACTGTTAATATTCAAATATACAGTTACTGTAAACAAATACGGTTACTATTTCGTTGGCAGACAAAATAACTTTCGGGGGTTACTGTAGCTACAATAACAGGTATTGTAGCCACAGTAACAACTATTTACAACTGTGCAGTTTCATCTTTTTTTGCCAGAAGAATCTATATAAATCTCCCCTCATTTTGAAAATTCATTCCAACAAGAAAAAAAGAATTTCTTTGCTTACTCTTTTCTCTTCTCATGTTCTTTAGCTGTTTTAGACAGCAAATATAGTAGTAGGAAGGAAAAAACTCCAATTTCTGTTGGGTGCTTCTTTTGAAGCAATTGGAGGGTGTTTCTGCTCAAAGCAGGTATAATCACTCTGCTCTAGTCTTTATTTAAGTTGGGAGATGTTGTTGTTCATTTCAGTACACATACGTAGTTTACTGTTCATATATATGGTACTATTCACAGTTACTAATTGGCACTGTTCATATATACGGTACTGTTCATGGACATCGATTAAATTAGATTTTTGAAACGTAGATCCTGAAGACTGTTGGTCAAATCCTCGAAACAAGTTAAGATAGTACAGCAAGGATTCAGAGAAATACTACTCAGGTGGAAGTAATTACTCTACTCTCTAGTATTATTTGAATTTTAATGCTAAATATATGATGTTTACATTGTTTGAACATCTAAAATTATGCATGGTTATTGATTTAATGATGTCTGAAAGATTTTTCTTTATTTTTAATTTATTTGTGACTGAGAGAGTATGCTCTGTAGTTGCGTCTTGTACGATCTTCTACATCAGAAATCGACAGTCATTGTTTTTATTTTATGAAAGTATTGATTTATGATGTCATGCTGATGTAATGTTTAATTATTGATAAAATATTTATTTTATTATGCTCTGTTCACAAAAGAAGATTAAATAAAGATTTTAACCATGTACCAGCGCAGAGACGAATGTCTTCGTGTGTGTTCCATACAGAATTATAACTGGTTGTCATGATTGACACCTGAATGAACTGGGTTTTAGAAATGATCCCAGAGAAGGATTTGAGTTTCAGAATTGATTTCTCCCCCAAGATCTGGAACACAGGGGTTAACCCCTTTCGGTCTAATTGACAACTGTTGATAACTAAATGTTTGAAACGCCTAATGGATGATAAGTGTTTGCATGTTCAGTGTTTGGTTTAAATAATGCTATGGATGTACTGTGTATGATCCACTGGGCTCTTGAGCTCACCCAATCATTTTTTCAGGTAATTATTGAAGACATCGCCTCAGCAGACCAATGTAAATTAATAATTATAACACCCCGCCTCCCGAGTCTCATCTTTCACGTCATCTGACGATTCAATTCTATTTGATCAAAATCTTAGGATGCCCGGGAGACGGGCCTGTGCTACATTTTTTTCTTAGACCCAAATGCATTAGGGTTCCTGTGTACATTAGTCTATGTACAAAAATAACATCATGATAAAGTAGATTCTTTATTTGATCATTTAACAAATTTCAAGTACAACGTTCCATTACAACGAAAAATAAATTTAAAACTGAAAATACAAGAGTTCACTTGGGCCTATTTCCCCTACATTAAATTAATAAAAACTTTCTAAGAAACAATCTCCTCGCATGCCTGATCAATTTCCTATTGTGAAAAATAAGGGGGGTGAGCTACACAGTTCAATGAATCAATCCATCTATTTAATCCATTATTCCAACCAGACAATACAAACAGATCAAACACTTTCAGAGATTAATTCGATCCAATCAATATATTAATTCAGTCGTAATTTAGACAGGATGGAAATACTCTCTGTGCTCCAGATCTGGGGAGAGATCAATTCTGAAACTCAACCCCTTTCCAGTGGGTTCATTTTAAAACCCGTTCCAAGTTGGTGTCAGTATTGACAGCAAGTTCCAATTCTACATGAAACACAGCAAGTATCCCGTAGCGGTACGTGGTTGAAATCTCATTTAATCTAACTTTTGTATACAAGAGCATGATAGATAAATATTTCAACAGAAAATTAAACATACCACAATATAACATGATAATTCAATAGAAGCACAGATTTTCGATTTCTGATGTAGAA
>JAJIYU010019772.1:0-10652 GCA_030144865.1 Tinospora cordifolia | reverse complement strand
TAACACACACCACGTACGAGACAATGGAGTGATCTGTGTGTGTATATGTATATATATGTGTGTGTGTATGTATATCTTCCTCCAATGATCATAATTAGCAGATACGTTAACACTCTCCTAAATCTTACGAGTGCACAGAGTAGTTGGTTTTGTCCATTCTCTTAATCATAATGTAGACACCATCAAACGAGACCAAAGACAAACTCCTTTCCTTAATAAGGCAGTGCAAAATTGCGCTTACGGAACAAACGTATTACACCGAACTCCGTATAGTATTCCAATTGCGTTTATAGTGCGACATTTTGGATCTCATGGCAATTATAGACGATCGAAGCTACTAACACAGAGAAACAAATTAAATGACAAGATTCTAATAAACATATATTCTCTCTCTCTCTCTCTCTTCCAATTATTTTAGCAGGTTAAGAGTGCCCACATGTTCCCATCTAAGCAGAAAGGAACCATGAAACCGAGCTTGACGTTGTTGAGACATCTGAACCCACTTTTCGACTTTCTCGAAAATGGTCCTTATCCATATTTCGATTTTGGTTTCCTACCCCAAGAAGAGAAAGAGAAAGGTCACAAGTGATCAACTCAACAGGTTTCATGATCGATCTCCTTCTACTTCTTGACGCAGGACCAATCAAATAATAAATTAATGGATATATATATATATATATATCAAGTTCACGGACTTAACGTTATTCTACAAGTAATAAAACATCTGAAAAAACATTATCTTATTTGGGGACCTGACTACCATATTCCTGCATTGCACTTATAATTAAATAAGTAGCTCAAAGGGCAACAGAAGAAACCCACCAAAAACCTTGAAAGAATTCATAGAAATTACAAGGAACGAAGAGGACCCAAAGGAAGAAAAATTAAATTTTTTATTAAAAAAGAATAAATAAAAGGCTGTAAAAAACAGGCACTGAATGGAGGACGAGAGATCAGCGTGGAAAAAAGAAAGTGCAGTCATCATCCTATTCCAGACACATGCACCAACAACACATACATTCCTCTCTCTCTCTCTCTCTCTCTCTCTCTCTCTCTCTCTCTCTCTCTCTCTCTGTCGTTATCTACGGACGTATATCTGCTGGCGATGCCAGTCTCTCAGAGGGTTGTTCGCTTCTATGTAGGTCGGAGAAGTAAATGACTTGAACAGACGTTACAGAGAGGAGAGAGAGAGAGAGAGTGAGTGAGAGTGTGCGCAATGGGGGGTGAAGGCCGATCGTGAAGAGAAGATGACAAACATGAACGGAATGGGAAGTAGAAAAATGCAGGTTTTCATATTCTACGACGTCTGGATCTCCTTGGAAATCACAGATAACAAGCTTTAACTTACTTAGAACTATGACTTTTACAGTATTTCCATCAAATATCTCTTAGGTGACAATTAATGTAAGAACATTAAAACCCTATCCACATAGATTATTAGAGAGTCGTTGGAACACTAAAGAGAAGTTTTGCTACCAGTATATATAGGATAAATTAAACATAGATACAACTGGTAGTAGTAGAAGTATGAGCAATGGCCCATATCAACAATAATTTAACTGAACAACAACATATAATGTTCCATCCAAACTCCAATATTACTAGTACAAAGAAGTGGACAAGGAAGAAAAAGAAGAAGAAAAGAGCCCAGCAGATCACTTGAAGAAACACAAAGACCACGAGTAGTACTACCTACAATCTCGACAAAGAAGATATTGAAGCTTGAGAATTGAAATAGAGGTCTTCTAATTAGAAGAAGAAACCCAATTCTCTTACTCCCCCACCGCCACGACCTAGCTAGTAATGAACCTGAAGGTAGCTAGCTTAAAAATATATAAAAATAAAAATAAAATGGAGAACGAAGAAGAAAGGATGAGAAAACTCTTAGTATTAGGGTTTCTTACCCAGTGAGTGCTTGTTGTTATGCATCCAAACCTTAAGCACATGCCTCTTCACACATGTCTCCGTACAAAACTGCTGCACTGCGGCCTCGTCGTGTTTCTGGATTCTCCACCCAAGTCTCTCCGCAAACGCCAGCATCTTGTCCTTCTGCTCCTGCGTGAACTTAGTCCTAAACCGCTTCTTACTTCCACCACCACCACTAGGGTTTGACACGTCTTCTTGATCCTCTCTGCTATGGCCTCCACCTCCAGATGTCGATGGTAGAGCCAACGGTCGTTGATGCGGTGCCACTTGGAGAAATCCAGCAGGACGGTAGTACGGAGGGAATTGATGATGGTGAAAAGCAGCAGCAGCGGCAGAAACTTGATCTCCTCCTTCGTTCTCCTTGCGATGGAAATTGCGGTGACAATTGCAAGCAGCGCATTTGAGTGCATCAAGGGTTCCGTCTTCGCCTGCAGGCATAAACTCACCACAACCGTCCACTGCATGCCCTCCAATGCTCACTGCGTGATTTTTCAGGCACTCTCTATACTTGCTCGCTGATTTTCTGGTGTTCATCCCCAAACCACCACCGGACGCATCTCCAGCGCTGCCACCACCACCACTTGCCATTTTCGGCCGGACCGAGTTCCCGAGCGAATCGTAACTCGCCGAGACCGGCAGACCCATCTCCTCTTCTTGCTCTTCGTGATCATCAAAATCCATTTTCTTCTTCTTCTTCTTCTTCTTCTTCTTCTTCTCTCTCTCTCTCTAGCTTTTGTCTTTTTGTTTTCTCTCTTTGTTAATATAACTAAGAACTACGCTAGCTTGCGACTTACAGAGCTACGGCGGTGACAACCCTAATCGAGCAACCGGTACCGTTAAAATTGTAGATAAATGACGCAACTTCTTTGAATCTTTTTTTATTAAAAAAAATTCCGGAGAGCCGCTTTTGTCATCTGAGAGAAGAGAAATTAGAATAACCCGGCGAGACAAGGACGAAGAAGATAAGAGAAGATTGAGAATGTGGCCATGAATTCCCCCTCTTCTGCAGAAAAAAAGGATTTGTCTTCCTTCAAAGGCTTTTCATACAGTTCACATTTTTTATGAAGGCCCCTTCTTTTTTTTCTCTCCCCCGTTCTTTCTTGGCCAGAACCAAACCAAAAACCCCATCTCTAGGTAATTCTTCTAGGAATTGCTACCGGCTGAGCCGGTGGGTCTGCAGAATACCCAGTAAAGCAGTAACCTTTTCTTTTTCCCACTGTTAATAGCTGTAGGTTAAAACCAAGAAAAAGAAAAATTACTTGAAAAAGCTTACGCAATAAATGAGAACAAGAAGATCAGAAATTTTAAATCAGAAAGGAAGTGGGCAGCAGGGCAGCAGAGCAGCTAGCAGTGTGCGTCGCTTCAAGTTGAAATGATGGGATGTGAGGTTAGAGAGAGAAAGAGAGATTGACAGGCTGGGAATTTGAGAGAGAGAGAGGGCGAGGGAGGGAGACGGGTTGAGATGCAGATGTTGCTGTTTCTGCTTTCTGCTTCAACATTTGGATACAAAGAAGCGATAAGAGAGAGATAGATAGGGAGAGAGAGGAAGTACTGGGACACGGAATTACTTCGGAAAAATTAAATTGTCGGCATTTAAGGCAGCTGCCTACGTGTGCTGTTCTCCGACATCTGTGACGATTCTTAGGCGTCAACCTGCATTTAATACGTCGCTGCCCGCAAAAGAAAAACCACACTACCCTTTCCAACCTCTTAAGCTCTTCTCTTTTTTGGCTTTAATGATCTTCATTAGTTAGTAGTATTAATCTCATCTTATTCCTTCATATGCCACGCTCCTCTCTAGTGTCTGTCTCCTCTTTCCTTTTAGACCTCTGACATTAATTGAGTTAAAATCCAACCCTACATATTATCATCTTGTATAAGCTGGGTGGTTGGATTCCTACTCTACTGATAGAATAAGGTAAGTATTAAATCCGATTGAGCTTACTAATATAGCCTGCTGGTGAGCTTAAATATTAAATGCACGCCATTTTTCGTTAGGGTTTAAATTAATGACCTGAGAATTCTTCTAGTACTTATAGAACTTCTGATCGGAATGTGACTTTATGGAAGAATTTCTTACCTTCCCTCCTCCCCCTTCTTTTCTTTTGTACTATTTGTTAATTAATTTGGTTTTTTGATAACAACATTCATTAATTCTACGGGAAAATTGATGGACATGATTTATTATTGTGTGAAATACAAGCATGTATTTTTAGATTTTTCATATAATGATATATGCTAACTTTTCTTTTTCCACGAAAGAGATAAATCAAAATTTATACGTTTCTTCCTTTGCTAAAGGAGGTGCACAAACTTGAAGAGTAAACAAGAAAAAGGAGATACTAAAAGACAGAGCTAAAAAATCAATTAATATAATAAAGAAAATTATCACTGCACGGAATTTGATATTGATCAATTAGTAAACACAAGATTTCTTTCAAAAAAGTTTTATGACAATTAATATGTTTAACTCCAAAGAAGCATGGCTTAATTAGTAATGCTTGCATTTCAGCTTCTAAGAGAATTCTATTGCCTTATCATCTATTCTGTGTTATTTCCTTCATATTATTGATTTTATAGAATAGAGGTTTCATGGTCTACCATTAGGAAAAAAAAAAGTTTAGTTTCGATCAAGCTGCTCCTCTTTTATTGATGTAGGTCTACTAAGCGCGTTAGGAGTTCCAATTATAACCAAAATTCAATCTGGAAGTAGGTTAGACCTTTTCACATGTTTACACATTAATAAGACAACGGAACGAGACCAAAAAAAAAAAAAAATCTACTCTTTCCAAAAACCATTTTCTTAAAACCAAGATTGTAAGAAATATTCAAATCCTGTGGTTTTAACTACTACTACTAATAATAATAATTAAATTATTAACTTCATGTCTTTCTAATCAGGCCATTTTCTCTTTATGTTTTTTTATTTTATTTTTAAAATATTTTTTAGAATAAACTCTTTATTATTTCTATAGTGGTGTTGGACTAAGGCATAAATCGATATAACTCAGCTCAATGTTCAATTATGTTTTTAGTATGATATAAGTGCATGTAATAGTCAATGTTTTCCTTTAAAATTAAGTATCAAAAATCAGGTGTGAAAGAATAATAGTAAAATTTAGTCTTATGTAGTAATAAATTTTTAGGAACGACCCAAATCTTGTCCAAAGAGAAACTGATTAATAATTTACAGGTTTTAAACTTTCTTTAGACAATTGATAATGAAGCTGTGATTAAAATATGCCAAGTTTACGTTAAATGCTCAAGCAACAAAACCTAGAAAAGCAACAGTAGTTTATCTTAAGGATTTCAGTTTACCATTTAATGTGAGTCTTGCATAAATTAGCAATTTCTATTATTAATTAATATCTTGTTATACATCGGAATTAAAGAACCGTTGTGCCCTTTCATCAGGTCTCAACATAAACCTATTTGAAGATCTACTTGTCCACAAACCTTTCAAATGAATGAGTTGCATTAAATTACTATATATTCTTCTAATAATCTCATGAAAACTCATTAACATTTTGCTTTTGCCGTAAATCATCCTCCAATTGTCCACTTACGGGATTTAGAATCATCTATTGCTTGGCCAACGAAGTAGACCAAGACGTAAAGGCCGTAAGTACAAAATAAACTAGAAATAAATATCAATTTTGGGGATCCATCTAATCCCTCAAACATAGACTGAGTTCATATATACCTTTGGTGAAAAATAAAATAAAATAGAATATATATATAAGGATTGTATATGGTGTTGCATATATCAATATATATTTGAGAGACGGTGGTTGGTGCATTGACACACAAGATGAAAGGGAGAAATTAAGGGAACAAAGAGAAGCAAAATATAACGACCAACAAGAAAAAGGCAAAAAATAAATAAATAAATAAAGAAATAAAGATGGTTGGGCCCAAAAAAATAGAAATAAAATATTAGTGAAACCTACAATAAATAAATAAATAAATACTTATTTTAATAAAATTAGAAAACTATATTGAGATTATCTATATAAATTATATTTTCTTTTATTTTAAAACATTCTAATTTTTTTCTCAAAACCTGTAATTGCAAAAGGAGAACAAGGAAGCATTTTGAAGCCACTCAGGAAAAAGGAGAACAACGTATTCAAAGAGTGGATTAACAATAAAAATTATAATTTGTTCTTTTTCCTTTGCATTCTTTTAGAAGGAATTGTAAAAAAAATATCTAATATGAATTTATAGGTATCGCAAAATTTATAAGTATTAGATTGAAGATTATATATAGTTCTGATGAAAATATACGATGTTGGAATCAAAGAACTTATGAGAAGATTAGAAATCAATTCAAAGGTTATACATGCTTATTAGAACACAATTAGGCTTGGAGTTGAGTTTAATTTCATTCTCCCATTGTGTACATATTATTATAAATATATAAACTACTTTTTATGTTTATAAATGGTTTTGTGAAATATTATGTTTGTGTGCAGTAATTTATATGTTGTTTTTATTTTATGAATTGCATAGATATTGAACATCATTATTTTTATACTTGAAGTATTGCAATTTAAAGAAAAAAAAAACGTTTATTGGAAGAAGAGATTTTTTTTTTTTTAAAAAAATAATCTTAAGGATCAATAACCATGAGCTGATAGATAAAATGGTTTAGGTTTGCAACCATGAGGTAAATGATTATTTTTTCTTCTAAAACTATATAGTGGTCTTATGATATAATAGATGTGAGGTTGATTGTATCAAATAATTGTAATTTGAAGCTGATAACTTTCGTCTAAGCATTGTATCTGAATTTGAACTACGTTTCATTTAGTGTTCCTATGGGTATAATATTATTTTAAACTATCTATTTATTTTGAGCTATGTAATTTTTTTACTTATATTCTTGCATAGTATCATGTGAATTACTAACTCGTACGTAGTCTTAAATTATTGGTGACTACATATAATGATATCATACAATATTATATCACTATTAAACCCATTTTTTCACAATAAGTTCATCTAGTGTCCTAGAGAAGTGCAAAGAAGTCGCATGTTAATTTGGGTTGCTCATTTTTTTCAAGACTAGGTACAAGGCAAGTCAAGTTAGGTTTAGAACTAATAGTAGTAACAATTTAATTTATGATTTATCATAGACAAGATTTGTACAGGTCAGTGAACTTGTTATTTTTGTTTCAAACCTCTTGTTTATTTTCAGGATATTTATTTTAGTTATAAGACTTATTAAATTTTGATGTATTAGTTGCTAGTATATTATGTTATAGTACAAGTTTTGTATAAATGGTTGTAACAGGGTTACCAGTGCTCAATGTTAAATACTAGCCTGGACTACTTGCCTCGTTAGGATGTCTAGAGAGGGGGTTGTTATAGATAATAGGAGAGAAGACAAGATAGACAAGGAAAAGACAATTTCACGATGTTCATGATAACCGACATTTTGGTGAATTATTTTCACTTTTTTTTATTGCAAAATTGATATTTAAGTTAAAATTTACATTTTTAATGGTATGATTTTTGCTATGAGAGGTATTTTATAATGTTCCAAGCAAATGGGATGTTTATCTATATGGAATAAAAAATACATAAAAAGATTATATTGTTGTGGTCATATTATTGTATAGATAATAAATATAGTTTGTTTCTACCTATGTACGCTCTATAAATCAATATAATAGTTAAAATTGTTAATTGTTGTGGGTAGCTTTTGAACATTTATACGTTGACAAAACTTTAATTGGAAGAGATGGACAAAATTATGATATTTGGAAATCAATTGATAACAAAATATAATTGGTAATTAATTAGAATATCTGAAGAAACAAACTTGTTTTATATTGTTGTATAGATAATAAATATAGTTTGTTTGTACCTATATATATAGTCTCAATAAATCAATATAATTGTTAAAATTGTTAATTGATTGTAGGTAGTTTTTGAACATTTATATGTCGACAAAACTTTAATTGAAAGATATGGACAAAATTAATATATTTTGAGATTGATTGATAACAAAATACAATTGGTAATTGAATATCTGAAGAAACAAACTTATTTTATAGAAAAACGAATAAATAAAGAGGGATTTCCGACCACTAATATACATTTACATACATAAGTTAATTAGTGGCAAATGTATAGATAATATATTAGTAGTTAATATATATATAGTGGTTAATGCTTATAGTTAGTATTTGAGGCAAAAAATGAATGAGAATATAAAATCATATGAAAAAAATAACAGTTTATTATTATTTTTCATATGATGGAATTTGCGGCAAAATTTGGAGTGTGTGCTGACAATACGCTTTACAAGCTAGCAAAATATGGTGAGCAATATATTATTGGTATTTAAATTTTCTGAATATTTTCTTATTTTGATTATTTATATGACATTATAAATATAAAATATAATTAGAATGTAAGTATGTTGCATATAAATATATTGCATTAAATTGAATAAAATTGTATTTACATCGCAAATTTGAGTTTAAAATACTTCATATGAATATACCACATTGAATTAGACCAGCAAGAGCGAGTTTAAAATACAATATTCTTGTAGACAAAGCCTTCGAAAATAACACTTTTTATGTGATAATTCATATAAAACTGAGCCATAAAAAGTGTCAAACTCCTTCTATGTGATAATCCTCCAAATGAATATTGAGAATTTAGTAATTTGAGGTTTAGTCTAAGGCCTATCAAGGAGTAGGACTTGCTCTATTACTTGAAAAGATGCAGATGGATGTATTTTATAAAATTATGCACGATTGAAATGACTGCATGATCACTATTTTAAGTTCATATATGAATTATTTAATTAATTTACATTGTGATTTCTAAAATTTAATTTGATTTAATTTATATTGCATGTGTTTTAAATGCATATATAAATGTCGTAGATAAAAATATTCTGTAGCTCACTTATTTCATCTAACATTTCAAAATATAGATTGAAAAGGAAGATGACCGACATAAGAAGAGTAAAAATTCTTTAATAAATTTTGTGTAAATATGTGAAAAAGTTTTATAAACTTATATTTTGTATCATTATAATTATTACTATATGTGTAAATATCACATAGATGGGTGTTATTTTCTGTTGAAACTAACTCTGGATGTTGGAAACAATATTTACTAAGGACTATTGATTATGTATTATGAACTTATGAATTATATAGAGGTTGTACACTAAAAAATATTTATTTATGAAAACTATTGAATTAATATTGAATTATCTATTATGTGATTTTTTTTGGGGGGTTGATTAAGAGAGGTTCAACCTAAATTTTTGTAGATGTTAAAAATACAAATATTTAAAGGCCAGCATAGTATTATATATGTATATATAACATATATAGTGTTATGTATCAGTTTTAAAGTTATTTTTACGAAGTGGGTTACGATAATATTAATATCAAAAAATTGAAGAATAAACATTGAAACTCTTTGCTAGATTGCTCGAATGGATGTATATAATATTTTTGCCTAAATTTCTCACAAAGGAAGTATTAGTCGCATCTGTTTCCTTCATTATTTTATTCTTCTAAAAAATCATTCAAACCAATGTATGATAGTGTAAGGTTTAGTTAAGAAATAAATGAATAAACCTTCTTAGAAAGAGAAGTGTGTGGTCATTGTACATGCAGTGCCACAATGCCCAGAATGACCTTTTGGCCGAATTTTACTACTTATTAGTTGAATTTTTGTCACACCCAATTTTTCAACCTGATCACATGTGCAATTGTGAGGTCAATTGACCAAAATTATCATTCTGGGTGTGAAAGGTCATAATATATGCCTTTAATTTTCTTAAAATTCAGTATACAGTTTCTTGCCTATCGCACATAAAATATTATTTAAAAAAAAAGACTTCTCATGTCTGCAAATAAAGATTTTTCATGAATTAATATCTCCATGTACCTATAGGTCCAACATTAGACCTAATCATTTTTTAAATATGGTCATTATCAAGTACCACATACTTTGGCATTCTTACCATGCATGCAATGTATGTCTAAAGCCAATTTCGATACCATACTTTTTTTGAAACAGAAATTTTATAACAAAATGAGTAAATAATACTTTTCTAAGTGAAGAATACATATGTACTAATCAAACCTCATATTTATCTTAAAATAATTAATATCTATGACATCTCATAAATGAAATAATCGGCTTGGTCAAAGATTTTTTTTTTTTTTTTTTTAAAAAAACACATCTACTGGCTCGTCCTTTGGAAAAAGATTTATATCAACTCCTTGTTTCCTACAAAAGATGAATTGACCTAATGCCCAATAAATCACCTTAAATATTATTTTTATTTTTTTTTTACTAATAATATGATATCTTTAGACCAATTAAATAATCAAACAAGTGCATAAATATATATTAGATATTATAATATTCATTTATTTTAATGGTTGTCCTATTCGTCAATTTAGGCAGAATCACCTTTTTATCAAAACTTTTATTAATCATAGTTTGAAATAAACATGTCATATCATAGCAAACGTCCTTTCTCTTTGGGGTCAACCAGCTTGGACAGAAACATTTTTATTTCAGTTGTTTATTATCTTTTTAGTATTTTTTTTAAGTAAAATAAGAAAACAAACTAAAACATTAATGTATCACTAATATGATAAATTTAGCTCCATCAACGTAATACTAAAAT
This sequence comes from Tinospora cordifolia, assembly GCA_030144865.1. Lineage (NCBI taxonomy): Eukaryota > Viridiplantae > Streptophyta > Magnoliopsida > Ranunculales > Menispermaceae > Tinospora > Tinospora cordifolia. Next base: position 49 of record JAJIYU010019772.1, on the reverse strand, counting down.
TCTAACACATCAATTAATATTACTAATGGCAAGTCTCATGTTAGGTCAC